>CANXYC010144789.1:0-137167 GCA_948193065.1 Aleurites moluccanus
ATTTTGAGCATTAATAAATTCGTTTTGTAAAGTTTAATAATATTATTAAATTAGTTAATATTTCTAATATTTTTAGTTAAAATATTAATTAATAGTAATTTTAGTTAAAAAATCATGATAGTATTAAATTTATAAATATTATGGTTAATTTTTAGCTAAATAAAAATATAATATTTTTAGTTAAAATTAATTAATAATATTTTTAGTTAAAATTATGATAGTGTTAATTTATGAATATTAGGGTTAATTTTTAGGTAGATAAAAAATATAATATTTTTAGTTAAAATTAATTAATATATGTGCACTGTGCAGCGCATGCCATATGCGCTGTGTATTGTGCAGCGCAGGTACCATATGCGCTATGCACTGTGCAACCCGTTAACTGAAGACAGCGCATATATTGCTCGCGCTATTGATATAAATGAATAAAATTAATAAATTTTGTTACAAAATGGTATTTATTTATTTATTTTTTTATTTTTAGGAAAAAAGGTCCAGATTGGCACCATATCTATTAGCTAATATCCATAATTTTCATGAATTTTTAAAAAAATATATACTAATTTTTCATCTCACCTTAATAGACATTACAAAGAAAATAATTTGACAAATATTATATTTTATCTGTTCCCTAACAAGCAGACAATAGTATAAACCTTGAACAACCAAATCTAAGATAGTAACAACCAAATTTAGGGGCGTGTGAGTAAATTCAGAGCAAGAGATAGAAAATTATAGAAATATACAAAAAGAGAAGAAATGAGGTAAACAATGTCCCTTCATGCGTTCGACTCAATTCTCATTTTCCTTTCCTCCTGAATTCAATTTTGGGTTAGCTCAGCTATGGATTTTCAGTTTCCCCACTCTTCCTGGGTCCCTCCCTTTCTGGGGCCCACTTTCCACGTGATATGTTTCCTTTTTCTTATTTATTATTATTATTATTATACATTTATTTTAAAAAAATTATTATTCTTAAATAAATTTAATATTTATATTATGAATTAATAAATAATAAATTAATATATCGATATATTAATTACAATACATATTCTATAATTAAAATAATTAACCATATTCAATTTGATTAATAAAATTAAAAAAAAAATTATTATTAATTATTATATTTATTTCATGAAATAATTATTAATTAATATAATAAATTATTATTAATTATTTTATAATTTAATATGATAAATTAGATTTATCTGAAATTTTTTTTACATAGAGTTTGATCTTCTTTTTAATTAATCATTTTATTTTGTTAATTAAATAAAAAATTAATATATTGCAAATTAGTTAGGTTCCTAATTAGTCGATTAGAGGTTTTTCCTTTGAAGTATATTGCAAATTTGCAAATTAATATTAGGATTTAAAGTTTTAATTAATTTTTACATGTGGAACCGACACACCCAATATTATATTAATAATCCAATAACTTAAAAATAAGCTAAATTCATAGGTGAAAAGAGAAAAATAGAGAAAAGAGATTGGATAATTAAGTAATAACAATATTTGTCAATTATTACAAATAATCATAATTCATAATCGATTGTATAATGATACACATAACTCATAATTAAATTAATCAAGTATGATTATTATAGAATATTTTTATAATTATAATTATAATTATAATTTGCTTCATTATATTATATAATTAATTTTTTATGTCGGCATGTTACGCAATTAAATTTTATTTTTATTTAAGATTTATAATATTTTAATGATTGATAAAAAAATAATTCATTAAAAGTTCAATTCAAAATTATTTTAGATAAAATAACTTTTAAATAATATGATTAAATTATTATAACTACAAATTTTTTATAATTAATCAATTACCATTTAAAATTATATATAATAAAATTTAACAATTAAAGTTAATCATCTACTAATTAATTTTTAATTTGATGGAATGCATGTCTCATAGTACAAGAGGTGAAGGCTCTTATTCTTACTTTCTTATGCATAATCGTTATAACCTTCATGATACAGAAATAGTTATAATTTAAATCATGAGACGAGAATAAAAAAGTTTTAATTAGTAGACCTATTAGACTTTGATTAGAAAAAAACTCAAGAAAAATCTATCTAATTAGCTAAAGTTATAATGGTAGAAAATTGTAAATATTAATTAAAAATTTAAAACATAGCATAAAAAAATTGACTAATCAATATGTAAAAAAAAAAAAAAAAAAGGCTAATCATTAAAATACATGAGGTATTAAAGTAGTTCTTCTTTTTATTTAATTATTATAACATTAATTAAAGTAAAAAAAAAAATGTAAATCTAAAATCATAGGTATAGAAATTTTATACTTTTTATTTTTAATAATATGAGTTCTTAATTTTAGTGACTTCATTAAGTTAAATAAATTATTTAACAAAAAATTTTAATCTATTTTACTTAAATTCAAATACTTTCTTTAAATTTATTTGTGTTTATGTTATTGTATTTTTTTTTATCACTATACATATTTATTTTTTTAAATTATAAAGTAATTATATTTATATGCAAATAAGATTTATTTTTTCTAAATCATTGCTTTTTAGTTTTTATTAAACACCTCTTTATTTTATTTTTATCCACATATATATGTATTTTCTCTATGATAATATAATTAAGGGTTATCTCTCTCACTCTTTGTGCATATAAATCTATGACTACAAAAAATTTCTATAAAAAATCGATTTAAAATTTTTTATTAAATAATCAGAAATTTAAAAGTTAATTATTATTTAATTTCTAAAATGTATCGAAATTAATGAAGTGATTCCTATAAATAAAATGCACTTTGTTCATTTTATAGATATTTAACAGTAAAAATGGATGAAATGATCGATTCATGTGATGGAATAAAAAAATATAAATTAAATAGTGAGTTTTTCAAAATATAGAGATAATTTTATTAATTTTGATAAATTTTAGGGACTAAATAGTAATTAACTTTACAATTAATGTCAAATATGTAATTTTATTGAAATCGAAGGTCTCTTTTATACTCAGGCATGCATATAAGCCCCTGAGTTCTCCCCTGCACTCGTCACAATGCATAATTGCATATTCCATTTTCTTTTCCTTTCTTTAATTCTCTCTCTCTATTTTTGTTGTACTTTGTAATTGCAAATATATAAATAAAATTTTCTTTTAGAAAAAAAATGAGAGGGGCTATCTTGTTGTCGGTGCTACTGTTAGCCACCTGCCAATTCTCCTTATCCATTAGAGACGGTAAGCTCTTCTTTTTCTTTTTTTTTTCTTTGGGTATATTCATAAGAAAAATAAGACCAAGAAATTTATTTCTTTTTAATTATATATATTTGATTTGTGGTAGTGAAATATAAAATAATTTAATATATTTTTAATTTAATTATTAACTAAAAATATATTATATATTATATATAATCTGAATTCTTTTTTGGCAACTTAATTAGAACCAGATTATCAGTTAAATTCTAAAGTGTTAATTAATAGCAACGTCTTCCTATAGTCGACTAGTTCTTGTGGTTCATTTTTTTTTATGGATCTTCTTCTGTTGACAGACAACTGCAGAGTTTTCAGGCAAATTTAAAGGCTTTTCACCCATTTTTTTGAGTAGTCATATTCATATGACAGAGACAAATAAATTTTTTTTGGTACAGTAAATAAATCTTGAAAAACAATTTAGAGTAAAGCTACATATCGATGCTGTGAAAAATTCTAAACTAACTCTTAGTCGGTTAACTTTTTATATATTAAATCAATCAAATAAAATTAATCTCAAATAAATATTTTAAAATTTTATTATAAATATGTATATTATTTTGTACTTATAAAGACATTACTACTCTTATCATACTGACTTGTAATTTTTACATTAGAGTTTATGTATACATTAAGTGTCTATAAACTTTTCCTATTGTGAATTGTTTTTGGTATTTGCGTAATGTTTATTCAAACCTTGTTACAAGAACTGGGTTTTCTTTCTAGCCATATGCCCGTATATACATCCATATGCTGTAAGAGATGATACCTTTAAATCCTGTAGCCATTTTATTGGGTCCACTTCATTGCTGGCTCTCTTGCAGTTGCAGGTCGGTCAAGCTAGCAATGATGCATATGATATTTTTAAATCCTGTCTTGACATTGGGAAGAAAAGGATTTATATCATTGAAGTTATTAACTTAACCACTTTCTATAAATAGCTCCATTTCCATATTGTCACTACATATGACCAAAATTAATATTATGTTATTAGAGTTTCATAAGCATAAATCATTTTCCCTTTCTGCTTTCGTCGTTTTTTTAATTAGTTAATTTACTTTTAACTGTAATTGCAATTTGTGATCTTGCAATCCTGACAATCTGTCTGGTAACATTTAATTAAAAGCTCATTTATCTATTTTTCTACGTGCTGAATTAGGTTCAGCTAATAAGTTTTTATTTTCTTGATATATTAGTTAATGCAAATTGTAAATTTTAAAATTAATGCAGGATTAGTTAAAAATGGTAATTTCGAGCTTGGCCCCAAGGCATCGGATATGAAAGGCACACAAGTATTAAACAAAAGCGCGATACCAGAATGGGAGATTTCTGGGTTTGTAGAATACATAAAATCAGGGCAAAAACAAGGGGACATGTTGCTGGTTGTGCCAGAAGGAGCTTATGCAGTTAGGCTTGGCAATGAAGCTTCAATTAAACAAAAGCTAAAAGTAATTAAGGGCATGTATTATTCGATCACGTTTAGTGCTGCTAGAACTTGTGCACAAGAAGAGACATTGAACGTTTCGGTTTCGCCTGATTGGGGTGTTTTGCCTATGCAAACTATGTATAGTAGCAATGGATGGGATTCATATGCCTGGGCGTTTCAAGCTGAGTACCCAATTGTTGATCTTGTCATTCATAATCCAGGAGTTGAAGAAGATCCTGCTTGTGGACCTTTGATCGATTCTGTTGCCATTAGAGCTTTGTTTCCTCCCAGACCAACCAATAGTAAGTTCTTTATCAGTATATTAACTTATTATTGCCTCTTTTAACAATTCATACGTGTCTATAATTGGACTAAAAACTTGAATTAGTAGTTTGCCGGAAACCTTATTAAATGTAAAAACCTTGTAATTAGAAAATATAAGATTTTAGGAAGTTTTTGTTCGTTTAAACCGTAATTTTACTTATTTTTTTGGTCCAAAAATAAGTATAATGAGTGTTGGGTATGTGAATTAAGTTAATATTTAAATGAAATAATTATTCATTAGTATTCTTAGAGACTAGGTCTAGATATAGAATCTTGTCTTCTATAGAAGACATTATTTAGCCCTTTAGGAGATGAGTACTGTATGTTATATATATATATATTGTATTCAAGCATTGCTGCAATGGGTTGTCCAAATATTTCACTTGTGTGATGCGTCTATGGAAAGTTGGGACCTCTCTTTTCAATGCGAGTCTCTTTAAAGGAAACATGAAAGCAAGTGGCAAAAGTAAATTATCAAAGAGACCAATTATAGAGATAGAGTAATTTGTTTCCCTAAATATCAGCAAGAAAAAATAATTACATTTATTTACCAAAACTGTTGAGGGAAAATAATTCTCCACCATTTCTACCCTTATTAAATTTGGCTTGATAGACATGATACATAAAGTTAGTTAGACATAGATGAATCCAGTTGCGATGTTTTTGGAGTCATCACCCATGTGCGTTGCCTAATACTTTGGTCCCATATAACAACTAGCTGTTCCTTCCTGTTTTAATCAAGACAAAACATATATACATATCATGCTATGAACAGCAAATTAAACACTAGAGCTATTAATTAAATTTATAATTCCGACATTTTACACTGTGAAACAGTTATTCGGTTACTGGGTTTTAGTCCAATGGTCATATGTACGAATTATTCCAAATTCACTAACGATTTCTCTTCTTTTAATGTGTTATGCAGAGAACATATTAAAAAATGGTGGATTCGAAGAAGGTCCATATGTGTTTCCCAACACATCTTGGGGTGTACTAATTCCACCAAACATTGAAGATGATCACTCTCCTCTTCCAGGTTGGATGGTTGAATCTCTAAAGGCAGTAAAATACATAGACTCGGACCATTTCTCAGTGCCTCAAATGAAAAGAGCCATAGAACTTGTAGCAGGCAAAGAAAGTGCAATTGCCCAAGTAGCCAGAACAGTCGTTGGCAAAATTTATACACTTTCATTCGCCGTAGGCGATGCTAGCAATTCCTGTGAAGGGTCAATGGTGGTAGAGGCTTTCGCTGGAAAGGACACACTCAAAGTTCCTTATGAATCAAAGGGTAAAGGTGGATTCAAGCGTGCAGTGCTTAGATTTGTTGCTGTTTCAAACAGGACAAGAATTATGTTCTATAGCACATTTTACACCATGAGAAGTGATGATTTCTCTTCTCTTTGTGGTCCTGTTATTGATGATGTGAAGCTGTTAAGCGTTCGTAAACCATGACTTGTGTGTCAGAGATTCACATGCATGGATCAGATCAAGATAAGAAACTTCCAAAGTTAAGATCATGATTAATGCAATTTACTAAGAATATATATTAATTTTTGTTCTCGTATAAGAGAAGCGAGCTAAGAGGTTTTCAGTCTAATTAAGTTTTTATGAGCATAATATATATACATATATAATCTAAAAATAAGAGTGTATAGTAATGTCACGATAGCTTATAGTATATTATTGTGATTTTACGTATGAAGTGGTAATTAATGAATGTTACCAAAATAAATAAGGAAAAAGTTTTACTAAATTTTCTACATCCATAAGTAATATTCCATGTTTGTGAAAGTTTCTAGTTGTTTATAGTTGATGAGAAGGTACAATTTGGCGATGATTATCTTGCATTGATTATGGTTGGTTTCATTTTCCCATCTTTATTTTTTTTTCTTGTGAAATCTTCTTGTATTTTGTAGTTATTAGCTCTATTAATTTGGGGAGGGATAAATCTCTTTATCACCTATTTTCTTAATTTATAAAATTCGTAAATCAAAATTTTTACTTTAAAGAAAACTCCTCTTACCACTCAAATTAATATATATTGATTTTTCATGCAATCTCTCTACAAAGCGCTATAATATAGATAGTCTCACACCGCTAGGAAGCTCAAAATTAAGTTCTGATAATTTTAGGGTATCACCCTTTTGGCTTTTTTCCTTTTCATCATAACTTAGCTCATAAGACATTGTTAATGTTATAATTATCCACTTTATATATATTTTGAAAGGTTGAAGAAACACAAAAGCTACCACAAGCAAACATTTCCTGCTCTTATCATTTTTTTTTAAATTTCTAGATGAATTATACTCCTGTAATTATATTGTTTGAGAGAAACTAAGTACAGTAATAAAATTGATTGCAGATAAAAAAAAATTAGCACTCGTTATTAGAAAAAAAAAATGAAAATGAACTAAAATATGAAGCTTTGTTTTGTTACAAAAAGATTTTTTTTTATCGATTTTTTTAACAATTGTTTTAAAATCAGTTATTTCAGATAAAATATAATTATAAAATAATTATGTTATAAAAATATATAAAAAATTAATATAAAAAAATAAGCTGGTTAAAAGAGAGATTGATAGAGTTATATTTCATTACAATCATTATTATCTCAAGTAATATGTTAGAATTTTTATTTTTTACTCATTTATTTTATTTTTAAATTTATTTATTTAATATTTTTTAAAATTTTAATTTTTAATGAATGCTCTTAGATCACTTGTTTGAAAACCATTTATTTATTTAATTATTATTGATTGTCAGTTAAGTATCGGGAGAGATAAGACCTTTCTTGATCCATGAATAAATGGGCCGAGCCCAATGAAGCCCGTGAAAAAACCCAAACGACCCAGACCACCGTCAGTTGGGTCAGCTTTATAAAATCGGAAACCATTAACCAAGTGAGGTAATCGCTTTGATCAACGAAGATCGGACGGTCCAGAGAATGGCGTCAGCTTTAAGCCAGTTGAGAAGTTTGAAAACATGGAGAGTAAAATCCTATGCGGCGCTATACAAACATAAACCAAACACAACCCGATCAGCTGAATTATGTGCTCTACATCATAGGCGATTGAATAACAAAACAAATTAGGGTCTTGCTTAAACCTCCTCTTTATAAACCCCCTTTACAAATCTGCCCATGCTCGCTATTGCTCTTTGAGCACATACTTGAGCTTAATCATTCAATTCTCTGCTTCTAAATTCAGTGAGAAATGGTAAAGATCTCTTCTCACTTCCGATCTCTCATTTGTTTTGTTGTTCTTAATCTCAATCTTTACTTGATCTATATTAGATTCCAATTTTCAGATTTACTCTGCCTTTGTTGATTACTTATTTTTTCGATCTAGAACTGGGTAGCCTTTCGGTCTGTGTTATATATTGATTTCCATGGAAGTTTTATTTTTCCAATAATGATATTGATTTTTGTTTATTTTTTGGGGGATTGTAGGCTCTACCAAATCAGCAGACTGTTGATTATCCCAGCTTCAAGCTTGTTATTGTTGGCGACGGTGGTACAGGTATATTTTTTGAGTGTCCTTTTTTTTTTTTCTTCTGGGTAATCCTTTTATAAGATTTTGCTTGTTGATTTTAGAATTTTGATTAAGATGTATTATTTTAGCTTTGGAGATTTAACATCTGAGACTGACTTGACTTGTGCAGGGAAAACTACATTCGTGAAAAGGCATCTTACTGGCGAGTTCGAGAAGAAATATGAGCGTAAGAACTATACTTTATCACTCCAGTTCAATCTAATGTTTTAGTTATCCTGTTGTTATTATTATTGCTGTTCTTGTCCACTTGAAAATAAATGTGGAGATGAAAATAATTGCTTGTGGTTGGTCATATATGTGAAATTGAATATTATTTATATCATGCACAGCAACCATTGGCGTGGAAGTTCATCCCTTGGATTTCTTCACCAACTGTGGGAAAATTAGATTCTACTGCTGGGACACAGCTGGACAAGAGAAGTTTGGTGGGCTTAGGGATGGATATTAGTAAGTATCTTTTGCTTCACCTTCCATGCACATTTGTATATAATTATTGCTATAGGCATTCAATCTGTTAGCTTTATTTGTTAAGAGAGCACTCCATGACTTGTTCACTTTTCATCATCTGTGCCTTCGGTGTTTTCCAATAAATTTTATGTATGTTTTCAAATCTCCATTTGCCTTTTCTTTTTTATGCCAACATTGATTGGTGAACGTTGGTGATGCTTAGAACTATTGTCTTACAGGGTTTAAACATTTAATTTACCTCTTTTCAATCACTTGTTTAGATTTTCTAGCTGAAGCTTCAGCTCTTGAATATTTGACAACCACATATCTTTTGTTAGCTCATTTGTGTTATTTTATTTTCTCACAATTGTTCTTCTGTGATATCGTTTGTGATTTTTTCTTTTTCAAGTAATTTACCAGATATTTATTGTGCAGCATCCATGGACAATGTGCTATCATCATGTTTGATGTTACTGCCCGGTTGACATATAAGAATGTGCCCACATGGCATCGAGATCTTTGCCGGTATGTTAAGTTCTGTAGTCTGAAGTGATATGTTATTTACTTCTTGACAATGTTGTATTCACTACCACTTTTCTTCTGTAATGCAACTTTTCAGGGTTTGTGAAAATATTCCTATTGTCCTTTGTGGAAACAAGGTTGATGTGAAAAACAGGCAGGTGAAGGCAAAACAGGTTACTTTCCACAGGAAAAAGAACTTGCAATACTATGAAATTTCAGCAAAGAGCAATTATAATTTTGAAAAGCCTTTTCTGTATCTTGCAAGAAAGCTTGCTGGGTAAGGACTAACCTTTTCCATTTGAAAAGCCTGTCATTTTAATTTCTATGAACCAAGAAGGCTTTATATTGTTTCCTTTTTTTTTTTTAACTGTAGGGATCCTAATTTGCATTTTGTTGAGTCTCCCGCCCTGGCACCACCAGAAGTGACAATTGACCTGCAAGTTCAGCAACAGTAAGTATTATATGTTTATTAGCCCATATCCTTCACTTGTATTGCCCTGTCTCCACATGGAAACAGGAATGCGCATATCCTCTAAGTGCCTTCGCCTGCAGTTTATATTATTCTTAATATTGGAAACCTAGATTCAGCAAGAATTTGTGCTCATGTTCACATGTGCAGATGGAAAAGATTTTCCTCTTGCTCTTGTGATTAATTTTCTCGCCACTCTGGTTTTAACTTTTTCTCATATTGTTTGAAATTTTAACAGGCATGAGGCTGAGCTTGCTGCTGCCGCTAGTCAACCCCTTCCAGATGACGACGATGACACATTTGAGTAAACAGAAGACGTTGGTTTGTGGTGGAAGGGGCTTAAATTATATGGTTTTGAGGATGTGATTTTAATTCCCTTTGACTTGTATGAGTATGAACTGAATTATTTCTGGGTTATATTGTTACCCGTTTGTCTGAGTTATACTATTTGATCATTTTGTGCGGGGTTTTACTTTGTTTATTCGTCCTTATCTTGTCAACAGTTTTCAGTTTTCTGGTTAAATCAATGTAGTAGGATATGCTGTAGTTCTCCTCTTATCTTTTCTTTTAAGTGTGTTCTGTGTGAGGTTATTAGAGCTTTACTGCAGGGGGGTTTAGAATTTAAAAAATGTGCCGGGATAGTCTTTGTTGGTTCTAACTCGAAGATTATTGGATTTATTGGCGCTTGGACTCTTCATTTATGTAGATTTTGCGTGGCTTTAATCAAAATCAGTGTTATTGATGTTGGGCAAAATTCAATTTCTAGATGACTGAAATTTTTTTGTTTCCCCATTTTAATCGTTGGTGGCGGTGCTAGTTGTGGTTGATGAAATTTTGGGGAATTTTTGACACTAGTATAAACAATTGTTTTTTGCCATTGTGGTCAATGGCTGATAGATTGGAAACATTTAGTTATGGAAAATACCTAATAGAATTATTTTATTTCTTAAGCATATTGTGTGCCTTCATATACTACCGGCTTTTGCTGGTAGATAAAAATAGAATAAATTACCGGCTTCTCAACCTTGTATCAGAGTATCAATGGAATAAGTTTCGTTTTCACAAGTCAAATAAATCAACACAGAAAAGAGGCATTTTAACAATATCTCACAATCAACCAATCACATATGCAAAGGATCTTAAAAGATTTTACAAAAATTGCAGCCTATTTGCCAAATTAAGCTGATTTCTGGCAATTCTTGATAGCATTTATATTATAGATACGAGTTCCTCGTGCAATCAAAGGAGAGAGAGAGAGAGAGAGAGAGAGGTTTTGTTGGGGGATGGGGAGGGAGGAGTGTTTAAGACAATGGAAAACCAGAAAAAAGTATACAGTATTAAGAATTCTTGCATATTAGTCAAAATAAAAATTTTCATTGGCTAAATATATTGAAAAATGTTAATATAACTACAAAATATGCCAATTTTATCCTACTTCCTACAATGGTGTGAGGCCCCGATGACCAAGTAGAGAGAGAGAGAGAGAGAGAGAGAGAAGGTTTTGTTGGGAGATGGGGAGGGAGGAGTGTTTAACACAATGGAAAACCGGAAAAAAGTATACAACATTAAGAATTTTTGCATATTAGTCAAAATAAAAATTTTCATTGGCTAAATAGATTGAAAAATGTTAATATAACTACAAAATATGTCAATTTTATCCTATTTCGTACAATGGTGTGAGGCCTCGATGACCAAGTAGAACTTGTTTTCATAAAGGGAAAAACACCCAAAGAAAAAGAAACGCAAAGGAAAGGAAGACCCTAATATGAATGCTTGTTCCAACAGAGATCAAGTTCCTTAGCTCCATCAAATCTTGAAAGCATTTATATTATAGATATGAGTTCCTCGTGCAATCAAAGGAGAGAAGATGAGCACGAGAGAGAGAGAGAGAGAGAGAAGGTTTTGTTGGGGGATGGGGAGGGAGGAGTGTTGGGGGATGGAGAGGGAGGAGTGTTTAATACAATGGAGAACTGGAAGTATACAACATTAAGAATTCTTGCATACTAGTCAAAATAAAAATTTTCATTAGCTAAATAGATTGAAAAATGTTAATATAACTATAAAATGTGCCAATTTTATCCTGCTTCATACAATGGTGTGAGACCCCGATGATCAAATAGAACTTGTTTCCATAATGAGAAAAACACCCAAAGAAAAAGAAACGCAAAGAAAAAGAAGACCCTAATATGAATGCTTGTTCCAGCAGAGATCAAGTTCCTTAGCTCCATCAAATGTTCATCGTTTGGAATATTAAGAGAGATACGGAAATTTGTCAATAATACTTATTGTTACCAATTCAGGTGTCCAGAAGAATATGATGCCTCTAGAGTGCAACGATAAACATGCAACACCTATGGATTCTTACATCTACATTCTCTCCGAAGGAAAGGGAACATTTATCTTCTTCATCTCCACGGCCATGAAAAGATTCAGCATAGCTACTAAGGGCATCGGCATCAGGACTCTTACCTACTAAGATGCGACAAGATAATTTACTCGTACTATTACTAATAACACTACAACTACCTTCAGAGCAATCATCATCATAAGGCTCCAAGTTTCTTGCATGAAAAGACTCAACATAACAATTTGGTGCTCCCCTCTCCATTTCATAGGATGCAATGCAATTCTTTGACTGTTAGGGTAAGTATGCATGGACATTTCACCCAGACATTCACATGGGTAAGCAACAGCATCTACGTTATTCACAAATGATGATGAGCACCCTGAGATCACCTGTAGGCGCTCCCCCTTTTCTCCATTGCTCTCATTTTTAGGGCCTTCCCATTACATGCTTCAGTAAGTGGGGATGCTTTCTTCAGTGTTCTAGCTGTCCCAATATAAGACTCTTGGAAACCAGCATTGTTCCCATCAGCGAAACAATTTTCTCCTGCTTAAACTTTTGTCCTTCCTTCGGCCTGCAACACTGGGGAGCTCGTCTTCTGATAAGTACTCAAAGTAGAAAGCTTCTTAGATTTCATATCTTCTCGGCTGCCAGAACCCTGAAAATGATAGGCAACAGATAATGATTAGACAATACACGATAATCAGGCCCAACAAATTGAACATGAATTGACCACAGAGACAATATTAAAAGATAGACAAAGGCAATCATGAAATGCCAAACACAGAAACAGAAACAGAACATAATGAAGGGGCAACATAAACAGGAAACAAACAAACAAACACTAATTTACCTTTCCAATCACAACCCATTTGCCATCTTGCCGTAATTGACGCACCCTAATGTTATTTTTGTGGAGTCGGAGTTTCCTTGAAGATCCAATTAACCACACCAAATAGTAATTTTGATTGAAAACCTTCAAAATTGCTGCTGTTTTCCAATAAAGATCATCGAACACCTCCACCACATCACCAGCAGTCCAACAATTCAAAACATCATTCACAGGAGGGTAGTAAGGCCTAATGCCGTTGCTCGAGACTCTCTCCACAAGATCCTCATTAGGCTCCTCCGGACAATAATCATGCTAAAACACTATAACTTATAAGCGTGTACATTGCCTGAAACATTGCCACGCACCAGAAGGTCCATCCTTTTTGCTGAATACCTCCACTCCCTTTCTTGAATCTCATGGGGCTCGTATTAAAAGAAACAAAGATTAACAGAAAAGAACCTGAAACAACAACCAAGAAATTTAACATTTTACTAATCAGTCTCAGATTTTAAATGAAACAAGTCAAGTCTTGATCAATAACAATTTAAATTACACGCATATTACCATAAATTCACGTAAAAGAAAAATTCAAAAATTTATAATGATAATACAGAAAATCGTGTGCTAACTGCCAAGTTCGATCGAACAGGGAATTGGGTATCTTATGAATTTTTTTTTTTTTCTGGGAAGAGGATGATTTTGGTGATAGAGAAAACATAAAAAATAATATATTTTTCTATTATAATAATACTATTTGTTTTTGGTTTTGTCCTTTTTACATGATTTTTAAGTTTAATTAATACTAACCAGAAGAACAAAGGTTTTCAGTTAGACTAAAAAAAAAAGAGGTATATATGTATAACTCAGTTTTTCAATTTTTATTATTAAGATATCGTACAAGATATTATTTAAAAAATGTATTGAGATAATAAAAATTATTATTATTATTATTATTATTATTTCCCTCAAAAAAGTATAGATGAAATGGGAGTAACAAGAAACATCCCAGCCGTTTAGCTCATTTTACTGTTGGTGTTTGTTTCTATTTGTTTTTCAATTCATTTACTTGCTGGGTGATGATTGCAAATCTTACATTTACAGCTCAGCTACCAAACTTAACAAGAGAGCCTATACTCGGACCCAAAGCCAACCCCATCAAAGGAAAGACAACAGCATAATAAAAGCTATTCCATTTGGAAACAAGCAAGATGATTGTAAATGCTTTGTTCTTCTACGAGAGTTGTTTGAAAGGCTTATATCAAGTTATCAATTAAGGTGCAAGATTTCCCGAGCCATTTCAATATTCAGAAAAAATGCAATAATTTATTCTTTTGTTTCTATTTTACTTTTCCACTGCACGACTCTGTTCATCTTTTATAAATCTGTGAGAAGAAAAAAAAAAAAAAAAAAACGCAGGGTAAGACGCAAATATAAAAACAATCTAAATGAATTTACAATAATAATAAAAAAAAAGCAAATCAAATTTTGGATTTCGTGCCTTCCTCTGTTATAATTCACAGACTACAAACATTTTCTGCAACTCTTAATAAAGTACAATAAATCTCCATTCAGTAATAATCTATTATCTTTTACTGCAAGCTGTACATTCTGAAGAAAGCAGTTCCAAACATGAAAAGAAAAGGAACCCTTCACCTTCATGACATGCCATATGATTTTTTTTAATGCAGTAGGAGGGTAGCATATACCAAGGATTCTCCGTCGCCCCCAAATAAAAAATTCCACATCCTGACAGATTGCACTGAGATCATCCAAGACAAAAGCATGCAGCGTGACCTGAGAATCCTTAAGGAGAGAAGAAAACAAAATAAGAAAGTAGAGTTGAGAAAGTTAAAAGTTTGGCTGGCACCTAGTGAAACCATTGTTATAAGTGGATAATTTGAGGCTTTGATTCAAACTACAAATTTCATCAACCCCTTCAGGTTAGGAAATATTCACAACTAATAATCACAGCTTAGCATTCCAGAGCTTGGAATTTCCTTTCGCAAATCCCATGGCAATGGTTACAATTTGTATGCTGGGTTTCTTTCAGTCGGCAGTTATAAACATAATAAAATACACTGGAATGAATAGTGAAATATTATGTGAAATACTGCCACACAACCATGTGCCACAAGAACTACAAATAAATGAAAAGCACAAAAGTATGCTAGCTCTAATGAAAATAATCAAGTCTTTGTCCTTTAAAAATGGAGTGGATACAAAAATGCCTTTGATTTATCATACATACCTAGAAAAAATGCACAGATGTGCTAAGAATCTGAGTAGTCAATATAATTCTTTTTCAGTTCTGCTTCAATGATTCGGAGAGAGTGTCATTAATCTTAGCAAATACAGGAAAAGGAACTACAAACATTTATACACATATTTGAGAACCATCAGATATTTGAGTGCAAAATAAGACAAAATTGTAATTGCAACTGACCTTCAGAGAGAGATGGTGAATATTTGCGGAGAGATGAATGTTGTTGTTCATGATGTATTTCATACCTTTAAGGGCTGATTTTGCAGTAGAGATTCTGGAAAGAAGCTCTACTCGCTATTCAAACACATAAAACTTCAGAACGAGAATTTCCATCTTTGACTTTTCCACTTACAAGAATATCATATGTGGTGTCATCTGGATCAAGACCTCTGTCAAGCATCTCGTTGTGGAGTCTAAAAGCCTCTTGCAGATTGCCCTCTTTAAAATGCCCAGCAATCAGAGCATTATAAATAAGAACATTAGGTGTCACACTCTTCTTGTCCATCTCTGCCAAAATTTTCTGTGCATTTTCTGTCTGTCCATTCCTGCAAAGACCATTTATCAGAACAGTATACGTTATTGTATCAGGCATGATACCCTTGGCAAGCATCTCTGAGTAAAGCTCAGATGCAAGCAGTAATTCGCCCTCTTTTAGCAATCCATCCATCAGTGTAGTGTAAGTTTGCAAATCACATGGGATCCCCTCACTTAACATTCTTTTATGCAAGTGGAGTGCTGCTTCCATGTTGTTAACATTCCTGTAGCCACTTATCATGCTATTATAAACTACGGTATTTGGAGATAACCCAACTTCAATGAGTTCAGAGAAAATCTTACTTGCAGTTTTCATGTCCTGGTTTTTGCAAAATCCATCTATCAGAGCACAATATGCAGTGACATCCAATTCAAGACCCTTGTTTTTCATCTCATTCCGCATCTTCAAAGCAAGCTCGATACTATTGCTTTTGCAGAATCCATTAATCAAGGTCGTGTAAGTAATAACATCTGGAGAAACTCCACTTTCACACATCTCTTTGTAAACAGTCAAAGCAGAATTAACAGAGCCTTCCTTTACAAATCCATCTATTATGCTGTTGTATGTTAAACAGATAGGAATGAAACCCTTCTCAACAAACGTCTTCAGCATTTCCTGTGCCTCAGATGTACGTCCAACTTTACACAAACCATTAATTATAGTATTGTGCGTGAAATCTGACGGAGAAATATTTTCATTCATCATTCGGTCAAAGAGATTAAAGGCATATTCAGTGTCACCTCTCTTGAAATATCCATCCATCAAAACAGAATACGTAATTACATTAGGTTTTAGACCCCTTTCCAGCATCTCTGAAAATACACTAGATGCCATATCCAAGTTGCCTTGTCTGCAGTAACCAAGTATCAAGGTGTTGTAAGAAACTTCAGAAGGTGGCACACCTTTGCATCCCATCTTTTCCCACAAACTGCATGCTTCACTGAGGTTGCCCTCTTTACAAAACCATGATAAGAGAGAATTATAAGTGAAAATATTAGCAATGTCGCATGCAACTGCCTCATCAAACAACTTGAATGCTTCTTCAAGTGACTGTCCTTTCAGGAATCCTCGTATCAAGGAATTCACCATAAAGACAGATGGGGAGATACCCTTGTTTTTCATTTCATTATAAATTTCATAAGCTTTATCCATCTTCCCATTCCTACAACACCATTCAATTATAACTGCATAGGTGACCAGGTTTGGATTGGGCCCATTTTCATTCATTGTATCAAAGAATTCTAAAGCACGATCCAAGTTGCCTTGCTTGCAATGACCCTTCACCAAACTTGTTGCCAACACCACATTCATTTTCTTTCCACAGCTCACCATCTCATCCTTAATCCTCAATGCTTCTGTCATATTTCCTTGCTTTATACAAGCTCCAATAACAGCAATAAAGGTACCCTCAGATGGAACCCACCCCTTATCTCTCATCTCTCTCAACAGCTCACAAGCAATATTACTATCAGTTTTCTTGCAAAAAGCCTGAATAACAATGCTATAGGCTGCAGCATCAAGTATTACCCCTCTGTCCTGTGCCTCCCTAAAAAATTTCTTTGCGTCCTCATCTTTGTTATCTTTCAAGCTCGCACGCATCATTATATGAACAGTGAAGCAATCACCACAGAACCCTATCGAAACCATCTTATTATAGACATTTTGCACTTCACAAATCATATTATTCCTAACTAATGCAGTCAAAAGTATATTCAGAAATCGAGGCCGAGGAACAATATCACTTTCTACCATTCTATAAACACAGTCAATAGCATCATTTAACTTGTTTGATCTAACATAACTATTCAACAAGTAATTATAAACCCGTAAATCCGATTCAAAATCGAACCTTTTTGCAATCTCAATTAAGTGATCAACAAGAACAGTAGGCATAGGACCCGAATCTCCCGAAATAAATCGATTAAGCATATTCTGAGCGTTTCGAAGAGTCGCTGAGGATCTTGTCAAAATGTGAAGCGTAACACATAACGAATCAATCCCCATAAGAAAGCCACGCGTTCTTTCCAACCGATAGAAGTAGTTTAAAGCTGACACTGAATGGTTTTTATAACTTAAAAGGGTATCGATCACAGTAGCTTGAGTCAAAACTGTCTTTTGCGACGTGGATGAGGTGAATTTGTCCTGTTTGGAGTCGGAGGACGTTGGGTTTCCCGGATTATTGAAATCGGAAGGGTGTTTCTCAGGAAAATGGGGTTCTTGACTGTTTTTTTGGACAGAAATAAAGTGTAGATTCTGGGACAATGAGGATTCTGATATGGGTTCATTGGGAAATTGAGATTGTGAACAAAAAAATTTAGGATTTGCGAATGCGCGGAGAAAGAATGGAGAGATTGGTGTAGAAATAAGCGAAGATCTCATAGTCGTTTGCAGTTTTAGTTCAGGAAGAGAAGACCAAAAACCCTAATAACGTTGAACCCCCATATGTGCACTGCAACTGCAGGAAGGAAGAAACATCATGCTATAAATAGAAGAAAATAAAAGTGAGTTGTAATTTTTCTTTGTTTGAAAATGGAAAGAAAAACAAGGGGATAGAAATAATTTAAAAAATAAAGTAAGAAAGGAAAATAAAATTATTTTTTTATATAAATAAAAAGAAGGAAAATAAAGTATATTTTTTAAAATTTTATTTTATTTGTTATTATTTTTCTATATTTTCCTTTCTCCTATAGTTCAAACAAGGGATAAGGGTCAAATAAAATCTTAAACATTTTTTGTACCAAATTTTAATTCAACTTTTAAATTTGTTTTTTCTTATTTTTTAGAGAAATATTATTATTTTCTATTAATAATATCTTATTTGTTTTTGCATGCTATGAATGCAATTTATTTTTCTCTCTTCATTCTTAATTTGTTCTATGGCTCTTTTTTTACTTTATGATCCGAGAAACTTGCATGCTATTGCATCCAAAACCAAATACAAAAACAAAGTTTCAGAGCCTAAGAGGGAGAAACCGGCCAGCCAAATCTAATTCAATAGGAATTTTGACCTCATCCAAGTTCTTATCAAAGAGTTAGGTGATTAGTAAGTTACATCCTGTTGTTTCATTTTGTTATCAAGCGATGCCAGTTACAATTTACAATCCAATGGTAATATATTACAGCAAGACGTAGGATTTCTTAACTCTGCTCCTATTACTGACCCTAATCATGATACCTTGTATGCGAAAGAATTTGGTGAAATTCTCGAGATCAATGACTGAAAAGCCAATGTCAATCCCAAAATATTCCATGTCATGTTAGATGTAAACAAGGAAAACTATTCAAGGCACTATGCACTCGTAAATACATAGTCTACCTATTGAATAATTGCCATATAATTCAACGACAAAAATAGAAGAATAGATCATTAGTTAGCATCAAACAGCAAAATGAAAATATAATCTCATCGCTAGCAACATCTTGTCAAATCCATTTCACAGCCACGTACAAACCTTTCCTGTTTGAAATGGCCTTGTTTAAGGCGACCATTGTCCATAATAATGAAAAAAAAAAAAAACAGCTTTAGAGACTGCTTTAACAAAGAAAGTATCTCAATCACCCAAACACTCGGTCCAGTCTACTCTCACCCCAAACTGGCAGGGGCAATTTGTCAAGAAAAGAAATGATGTCATAAATTTTCCTAACCTTCATTCAGCACTACCCATCCCTTCCGAAAGTAATTGTTTACACAATTGAGACAATAATTGGCAGTCTGTTGAATTCCTGTCATGGTAGGATAAATTGGATATGAGTAACAACTGTGTCCAGTCCTCCACCACACATAATGGTCGCTGAGGTTGTAAATAAAGACTAAAAAAATTGCAACAAGTGGGGTGAATTGTAATATCCGCAGAGTGGTTGCTGCCTCTGTAGATTCTTGTGCCCCTGCTGACCAAAAAGGGGGAAAACCACCTACTGACCCTCAAGGAAAATTGGGAATGGAATATAACTTGAGAGTTAACTGTGAACATCTGTATAACAGTGCTTTCAGATGAAAAAATCACAATAGTTGGGCAAATAGGTAGCAGAGTTAGGGAGCAACCACTGCTATGATTAAACTGTTTCCCAGTGATGCATATCTACAAAAAACAAACAACTTAGTCAGATATATGAGATGGTTTTATGACGATTAGCATTCAAAGTCGTAACTGATTCAGCAATCAATCAAAACATTTATATCCACAATAATAAACTATCAAACTGGCAAGGCAGTATCGATTCCTTCATCTGTTTTAACTTGGATTCAAGCAAAGGGTATTTAAAACTCCAGAAGCATTTTATACATATCATATTTTTTGGCTAACAATAGTAAATTGGTTTTAAAATGCATAGAGGCCTCCTAGTTGCCAAGAAACTTAGACATGCCTACTAGCTTATCATTTGTTTTTCATTTCATGCTTCAACTAATATCATAAACATCATTGGCTATGTTATTAATATCAAAAGCTTCCACTACCTCTGCTTTCATGCCTACCTTCATTAGCGAATACCTCCTATAAAGCAAATAGACTAGCATTAATCACTTGACCGTATATAGAATCTTTCTGTTTGTTTACTTAGCGAGAAAGCGAGCAAGAGAGAGAGGAAGTGAGAAAGTTACCATGCCACCAATACCACTGTAGAACTCGAGGACTCGCCTTGGCTTGCCTTCGTGTTTAACAATACCCTCCCTTCTCCATTGATATCTTATCTGCTTTCGCAAGACAGCTGTGATTCGTGAAAGAAAGGCATCACAGCACTAACATTTTCTGTAAACGCACCGTTTTGTTCCCTTCTTAAACCTTAACCTTTTTAAATTAATGACATTAATGTTCTTGAGATTCGTCCGAAAGTTTTGATTAAGTTGATTGTTCCATGAAGTTGTTCATAACAAAGTAAAAGAATGTATTTTATTATTATCATGATTGGAAAATCAAAATGGGAATCTTTGGAATTACCATTACAATTTTGTTGGATTCCTCGCCAAACAGTTAAAAATAATAGTAATGGAGCATCATATATGAGCTAATAACACATGAAAAAGACAAGATGGCAATAAAAATTAAAAAAACCACAATTGACAAATATGATACCAACATTGTGACAGCTTATCGTCATAATCGATTGAAAAGTATCAATTATATAACTTAGATATAAACCACCTAAGAGAAGCATACACAGAGAAGTGAAAAATGAATAATAATACTTTCTCAGTGCTAGCTCCAGCTCCTCTGTTTAATCTTCCTTCTGGTTTAGCTTATGATGAAGCTAGCCCTCCATGGATGAGCAAAGCAGATAATGCATGGCAACTAATAGCAGCAACATTTGTTGGTCTACAAAGCATTCCAGGACTTCTTATTTTATATGGTGGTGGGGTGAAAAAGAAATGGGCAGTGAACTCTGCTTTTATGGTACTATATGCCTTTGCCTGTGTGCTCTTTTGTTGGGTTATTTGGGGCTTTAGAATGTCATTTGGAGATGAGCTTTTACCTTTCTGGGGGAAGGCTAGTGCTGCCCTTGACCAAAATTTTCTTTTTGAACCAGCATTTATGGGGAAATTCCCCACAGCAACCATGGTGTTTTTCCAGTTTGCTTTTGCAGCAATTACTTTGATTTTGATTGCTGGTGCTTTGTTAGGGCGAATGAATTTTTATGCTTGGATGATGTTTGTGCCACTATGGTTAACCTTTTCATATACTTTTGTAGCCTTTAGTATATGGAGTCCTAAAGGTTTTCTATTCAAAAATGGACTAATAGACTATTCTGGTGGCTATGTGATTCATTTGTCTGCTGGAGTTGCAGGTTTTACAGCGGCCTATTGGGTAATTTAATTAGCAATCTTCCACTCTTTAGCTTGCCAATTGCCATATATTAAATTGTCAATTACTAATAATGTCATTGCAATTATATTATTATTACTATAGGTTGGTCCTCGCCTAACCAAAGATAGAGAGAGATTTCCACCAAACAACATCATTCTGATGTTAGCTGGAGCAGGATTGCTCTGGATGGGCTGGACAGGATTTAATGGAGGAGACCCTTATGCAGCAAGTATCGATGCTTCCTTAGCCGTCTTGAACACCCATTTGTGTACTGCTACTAGCTTGCTTGCTTGGCTGGCACTGGACGTCTTATATTTTGGAAAACCTTCTGTTATTGGTGCTGTTCAAGGCATGATCACTGGTTTAGTTTGCATCACTCCTGCAGCAGGTAAATTTTTTTTTTTCTTTTTGACCGATGTTGTTAAATGATAATTCTTTGCCAATAATTGTGACTTGAAATTTGAATCAGGAGTTGTGCAAGGATGGGCAGCAATAATAATGGGAATATGCTCAGGCTCAATTCCATGGTTTACAATGATGGTTGTCCACAAAAAGTCAGAGCTTCTTCAAAAGGTTGACGATACGATGGCAGTTTTACACACTCATGCCATTGCAGGAAGCCTTGGTGGAATCCTGACAGGCCTTTTCGCGGAACCAAAGCTCTGTTTTTTGTTCGCTGGGTCTTATGGACAGTTTGTAGGCCTATTTTATGGTTTTCAAATGGGACAAGTTCATAACGGATTTCGACAATTAGGAATTCAACTTCTGGGAGTTCTATATGTCATTCTTATCAATGTTATTGTCACAAGTTTAATATGTCTGTTAATTCAACTTGTGGTGCCACTGAGAATGTCTGATGAGGATATGGAGATTGGTGATGAAGCTATTCATGGAGAAGAAGCTTATGCTATTTGGGGTGATGGAGATAGGCATGAGAATTCTTGGTATGCCAATTCAGCTAATCATGAGACTGAATTGCCAGTGACAAAAAGAAAGAAAGCTCGTCAAGTTGAGATGACATGAAATAATTACAGATTAATAAAATGTTAATTGTCTTCAAGAATGATTTGTTTTGTGTTCGTTCAGTTTGCTTTCTTTCTTTCTTTTGAACAATAAATAATCTCCACCTGTAGATTACATTAAGGTGACAGTAACTATAATTAAATTCATCATGGTTGTAATTGTTGTTCTCTCATTCTGACTTCTCTTTTGTATTATTATTATTATTATTATTATTATTATTATTATTATTATCACCAATACCAATATTAATTTCGGAGTCAACTCTTAAAAAATATTTAAATTTATTTAAAATAAACATAAAACATCATTTTAAAATTTAAAATATATTAAATAATTTTTTTAAATATTTTAAATAAACGTAATTTTGAAACTTAAAAAAAAAATTAAACATGATATTTTTTTTAAAATCATATTTTTAAAATAAATTTTTTACACAAACACCCCTTAAGTTTTCAACTAGGCCATTTGAGGTTAGAAATGAGAAACCATTGAACCAAAGCCCAGTCATTACATGGGCCTTGCACCCGCCATTAACAACTTGCGGTGTACGTATATCTGTAATGGGACATGCCAGTCATTTTAGCAAGAACAAAATGCAATTCAGACAGACTAATCTTAAATTGAGGGGCAACTCTGGAATTTATGACATCTGTGGAAAGAGCTAAGGCACAAGGCTCTCCCTTATTAGAGAGCTTAGGTTTTCTTCCTCTTACTTGTTTTTCATCGTTTCTGTGGCTGAGCGTCTCCTACAGGTGAATCCTAGGGTTTCTCTCCCCCTCTCTATCATTTCCCATTTCTGCTGTGTAATTGTACTCATTTTTTTTATCCTCATAGTTCTCGTTTCTGATCCAAAACGCACAATCTGATTGAAAATCTAAAATTTGTGTTTTAATTTTTTTTTTCAGCTTCAAATTTGTACTTGTATGTGCTTGCTAAGTTTTTAACGTTCGATCTAAGTATCTATTTTTTTGAGTTTAATTTGATTTATACTTTAGGGTTTCTGAGAATTAGCTAGGGTTTAAGGTTTTTATGCAGTTGTGGCTTGGCGAATAAGCATTTGTGTTGTTAATTTCTGCCAGTTTCCCTTATCTAGGGTTTCGGCATTGCTTATCAGTGATAGTACGGAATGAAGCTATTTTAGTTCTTGGTATTTTGATAACCATCATAGTTAGCTGATATTTATGTGGCGTGATTTCTCACAAAGATCTCTTTGATTGAAACTTAACTCCTGTTTTTTATTTTTTATTTATCTCTTAGTTTGTTTCTTTTCCTAGGTTGTCGCTGGTTACTGCTTCAGCACTGAGTTTTGTTTGCTTTGCTCATTTTGAAATATTCCGTTTGTATTGGGACCTGAAGTACATTCACCATTGGTATTATTTGACTGAGTGGAATGTTCTCTGTCCTATAAATTAGGCATGAACCTACTCTGCAACATAACTTGAAGTAAATTAGCTTTGAATAATTACACATTTGTTCATTTTGATTTTGTTTATTCACAATTGCATTAGTTGCACATCAGGTTATTGGTTATTCTGGCTTGAGTTGTGATACTGGCTATTGAAAAAGATGGCAAAGAAGAAGAATCCGTTGGTTTTTATCGATGTTTCTATTGATGGTGATCCTCTTGAAAGGCTGGTTTTTGAGGTAAAATTACTTTAACGGAATTAAGATAGTCATTGAGATATGAGGATATTGTGTATCTTGCTTTTGTAGATTGTTTTTAGTTTGTTTTGTTTTCAAGTGCAATTTATAATATTTTACTGGTGTTATTTCATTTTGCAGCTTTTCTATGATATTGCTCCAAAGACTGCAGAAAATTTCCGTGCCCTTTGTACAGGTAACTTGGTTTTCTACTGATTCTTTTTTTTTTTTTAATTTTCTTCTATGTAATTTTTTGCTCCTGATGAATAATACTTGGATTTTTTGGATGCAACACGCAAACTTTTCAGCTACCTAAATATGAGTTGTATATAATAGTAGAGGTGGGTAATGATTATAGAGAGTAATATTTCTGCTCATTCAGTTGTTTTCTTATATTTTCAATCTTCACATCTTCAGGGGAGAAGGGAATTGGTCCTAAAACTGGAAGACCATTGCACTACAAGGGTTCCTTCTTCCATTGCATCATTAAAGGTTCCATGGCTCAGGTTTGTTGTTATTTCATATGTACATTCAGATGTTTCTTACATAGGTTGGTACTTAGTTTGCTTCTGTGCTTAAGTTTCTTGTTGAACATGGCTTAGAAGTGGTCTGTCTTTTAGTCAGTTACCCTTGTTTATGCTGTAGGACACAGGGCTGATGGTCACGACTGCTTTTCTTGTGATATAGTTTTAAGGTTGTACTTACTGAGTTGTCGATCCTCAAAATTTACTATGCTTCATAGTGTCCAACCGAATTTCCATCACATTTATATTTCTGCTTATTAGTAGACTAATAGCTTGAGCTTATCTTGCAGGGTGGAGATTTTGTTAAACGAGATGGTATGTATTCTGAAATGACCATTTTGTGCATCATGAATATAATATTTTTGAATGATTACATTTGACTCATTCTCTGTATTGCATGATGTCTGAATTTTATGGTTATTTAGCTTTATTTTGAAGTTTAAAAAAACATTTTGGAATTTTTATTTCTCATAATCTATTTTTTTTTTTTTTAAATTTGGAGCATTCAAATATTAACATGTTTAAAACTCCCATTTCAACTAATTACCAATTGTACTCTTGGAGTAAGAACAAGATTCAAAATCTAATATGAGTTCTGTGCACGTGTATTAAATTGACCAAAATTTTTATTGCTTGTGATTCACTAGTTTAAAAGTTTGGCTGATGTGATGAGTTATTCAAGGAAAAAATACAATATAAATTTGTAGGTGATGGAACAGTTTGGAGAAGTACTTGTTCCCATTTTATGTTCTGAAATTTTTCGCTTGTCATCCTCCTGTTTTGCAGGGACTGGTGGAGAGAGCATATATGGGGGCAAGTTTCCTGGTGAGAATACTTAAATCTTCTTGTTAATTCAATCCCCTTAAACTGTTAGCTTATGATTAAGGAATTGGCTGGAAATTGTGCATCATGGGCATTAGGATACTTGTGGCTTTGCCATTTTGTTCTCAACTGCATGTGCCCGTTACTAGAAGTTTATCATTTATTGAATTTGAAACTGTATTTCTAGAATCCCTTCCACAATAGTCATTTTGGCAAATGTTACTACTTGTGGGTTTGTTAACTGTCAATATTGGGATATGTGCATAAGCAAAGGATTGAAACTGTAGTTGGATACTTGGGTTATTAGTTGCGAAGGAAATTAATTTCTCTGCCAATTCATTATAGTGACTATTGTGATTGTGGCATTGTTTCAGATGAGATTCCAAGGCTCAAGCATGATGGTCCTGGTCTTCTGTCAATGTCGATTGCTGATCGTGACACTTTAGGTTCCCAATTTATTATCACCTTTAAGGCTAATCATCATCTTGACAGGTTGGTCGTCCACTCCTTGAATTGCAATCAGTTCTGAGGCTTCATATTGAAACTTCATTTTTTGCATCGTCTTATATTGTTCTAGGGGTTTTCAGTAATATGCAGAGTCTTCAGCTTGCTTGATATGTGATTCATGATATTTTACCTTTGTTTTGTTATCATATGGTAGGAAGTATGTTGTCTTTGGGAAACTTGTGCAAGGAGATGAAGTGCTGAAAAAAATTGAAAGTGCTGCTGGTGAAGAAGGGAAGCCAATAGTAACAGTAAAAATAATCAATTGTGGTGAATTTAAGGAAGGTAAGAAGCCCAGGGCCTGTTATGTCTTACTTTTATTGCATCTATTTGGTTTAATGCATCAGTAAATGCCTGTAGGGAATAATTACCTAATTGTTTTTGAATTTAATTATGAGGTGGTTGAATTTGCTGTTCACTTTGTATGTTGAATTGTCTATTTATTGTTTTTAGCTGCAGACAAGAAGAAAATACATAAACTGAAAACGGGAAAGGATGCTTTGTCTGATTCAGACAGTCATGAAATAAGGAGGAAGGGAAGGCATAATAAATCTTCAAGAGACAGAAGGAAGAAGAGAAGAAGATACTATTCGTCTGAGTCAGAGAGTTCATCTGATTCTGAGACAGAGTCATCCGAATCTGATAGTGAGTCTGACTCAGATATGTCCTCGTCATCTGATATTAGTTCTTCAAGTGATGACAGGCGTAAGAAGAGAAAGAGATCTTCTAAAAGAGACAAGTATAGGCGGGGAAAAAGAAGAGATAGGAGGCGCGAAAAAAGGCGAAAGAGACGTGACAAAAGGTCCAAACGTAGATCTAGAAGGTAGTTACACAACTTTTATTGATCCTACATCCCTGGAGTCCTGCCCTTCTGCTCTTTTTCAGTTCTGATTTGTCTACACTAGAATATTAAATAAAAAAGGAAATTTGTCTTTAGTATGGGCTACTATACTGCTATATTTATAATTGACCATGTAGTTTGTTGATATTTTGGCAGAAATCCTTTGGTATGAACTTTGATTGGTCTTTAAAGCATTATTTTTTATAAGTATTACTTTTTCATGGTACACAGCTTCTTTGTTTGTTTGAAGCACTTCATTATTTTTTGTTTGACAAGCAGAATGTGACAAATTTTACAGCATTTTACGTTTAAAGAAGAAAATGATGCTTTTGGGATAATACATGTCCATATAATTTTCTTAAAATGAAAGTATATAATGTCTTTGCATTTAGATTGAAGGGATTTTTATCACATTGCAAAATCCTTCCTGCAGATCCATCTTCTTCCTTCATGCATGCAATTATGTTTGCACCTATGCATCTCAAGTTGAATTGATCTAATATTTCTGGAAGAGGTGTGAGCTAATTTTATCGTAGTCTGTTTTTAGTATCGGAACTGCCTTGACTTTTCCTTTTTGTCAAGTAGCTCCATACTCTGGTTTATGTTTGATGATGTGGTCTTTTGTGTATGGCATTAGTAATAGCGTACTTAATTTTATTTTCAGGGCATCAGACGGTCCAACTGATGGTGAGAGTGACAGTAAAAGTGAAAGCAGCTCTGATGATTATGGTCTGGAAGTTCATGTGAAAGATCGAAGGCGTAAAGATCCTTCCCTGAAAATTGGTACTAAATGAAGGCACCTAACCTGCATAGTTTTTTTTCATTTTTTTTGTGTCTTTTTCTGTGACTCTAAGCAGAATTGGAGCATTTTGAACCATTGTTGCTTGTGATTATTGATGCATGTTGTCATCAATATTAATCAAAATTGGACAATTTGATAGATTCCGGCATATGGTCATTAAATATAAACAGAAATTGACTATTTGATGCTGTTTCTTCTTTTCTATTTGCTTTTGCCCTTCCTTTTTTAGGGTATAGGTATACACAAATTCCTAGCTTCTCAACCCAGCATATCTTAATTCAACCAAAAACTCACGTACAACACACACAGGTTTCTTGGTTGAGGTGAAGGTGTTTTGGGTTTGCATCAGTGGGTTGTGGAGTGTTAAATTTGAGATGCATTAGAAAATTGAGAGGAGGACCTTTGACATCATAATTTTGGAAGTGTGTGACTCTACAAGGTTTGTTTGACAAAGGCCCTCGGAAAGCTTATTTAGCTATTCATGTTATTATCTTAGTTATGATGAGTTTGTGGAAGAAAGGGAAGAGGGAAAAGATAGGAGGTGAAAGAAGGAAGAAGTAGCTTGCTTCCTTAAAGTTGAGCCCGTAAAAATTCTTCCAAGTTGTCAGGGATGGCAGAGGATAGATGGATCAAATACGTTATTTCATTTTTGCCCTTATGACTAACAAGAAGTAGCAAATCTATTCTCTAGTTGTTCTTACACACCCTTGAATGCTCAATATTGTTTTATACATTTTTCATGAAGCCCATTGTTTATTAGTATTATTTTTTAACTTGAATGTTTTTCAACATGGACTTGAGATTGTTGTGTTTGACTATGATACAAACTAAATGATCTCTATCTTTTAACCATTTGTTTTGTTTAATGTTCTGCAGCTGGAGATCAGTCTCCTATGGTTTTGGAGGAAGAAGCTGCTTCCCTTCCACATAAAATGAGGGAAGAACCTGATATGCTTGATAAGGAAGACGGCGAATCTCCCAAGGAAAATGGAGGGCGATGGAGCAATGGCATCAAGGCAGATGATACATCTGACAGAAGCGAAGATCGACAACCTGATGTGGTTGATGATCACCCAGGCAAATCTAGGTCTACTTTCCATTCTTCTCACAACTCAGTTATTCTTTATGCTTACCGATTCATCCAGATCCGGTATTTTATTAAAAGTTAATGAGCAGGAGCCGCAGCATGAGTCCTAAGAGGACCATGAGTAAGAGTATGAGTATTAGTCCCAGGAGGATTACGACCAAGAGTCCAAGTATTAGTCCGAAGAGAAAGATGAGCAGGAGTCACAGTGCTAGTAGGAGTCCCCCACTTGTCTCACAGAGGAGAAATTTCAGCAGAAGTCCTGCTAGATATGGTAGCAGCAGGAGTCCTGCTAGAAGTATCAGCAGAAGTCCAGTGAGAGACAAAAAGGCTAGAAGTATTAGCAAGAGCCCCGGGAGATCTCGTTCTCCAAGAAGCAGAAGCAGGAGCAGGAACAGGAGACCATTGAGGTCCCCACCTCGAAGAAGCAAGAGCAGGAGCCCACCTAGAGCATCGTCACAAAAATCAGTTAGCAGAAGTCCAGTTAGATCTTCTCGGAGAGGATTTAGTAGAAGCCCAGTTAGATCATTCCGAAGAAGCACTAGCAGAAGCCCAGTTAGATCTTCTCGGAGAAGCATTAGCAGAAGCTCAGGTAAGGTTCCTTCAAGGAGAAGCGCTAGTAGAAGTCCTGTTAGGGCTCCAAGCAGGAACAATCGTCGTAGCTATTCAAGGAGTCCTAGCCCCATACGGAGGGCAAGGTCTCCTCCTTCTGTTCGAAGAAGTTTGTCAAGAAGTGTTTCCCCTGATGGCTCTCCTAAACGCATCAGAAGGGGTCGTGGTTTCAGTCAACGATACTCTTATGCCCGGCGATACAGAACCCCTTCTCCAGATCGTTCTCCTGTTAGATCATACCGATATGGCAGCAGAAGTGACCGTGACAGGTGTTGATAGCATGTTTAACTGAATTTTTATTAGAAGATAATGTCAATGCTAATCACCTTGGCTTATTAACTGTTTGTGATCCTATTTCCAGATATTCAAGTTACAGGAGGTATTCACCTAGGCGGTACAGGAGCCCACCAAGAGGAAGAACTCCTCTCAGGTCTGTGATGTAGCACTAAAGATCATCTGTTCCAACATGTGGATTCCGGAAATGCATTATTTACATGGATTGCCCAAGACTTTCTTTTCGAAAGTGTTCTGCACTGAAAGCACTTTAATCCTTGGACCTCTTTTTGGTCATACTGACTTGCTGTCTTCTGTGGCAGATATAGAGGCAGGAGAAGCAGAACAAGGAGCCCATCTGTATCACGAAGCCCTCGCTACTATAATCGTCGCCACACTCCCAGTCGTAGCCCAAATCGTCGTTCTCCTGTTGATGCACCTAGGTCTCGTGCCTCTCCGCGAGTCAATAGGCGGAGGTCTCCTTCTCGAAGCCAGAGCCCATCAGTATCACGGTCTTCATTAGATTCTCCGTCTCCCAAACGGGCAAGTAGAGATAGATCAAGGTCATCATCAGGAAGTCCCAGTGGGAACAGGGGCCTGGTGTCATATGATGATGGTTCTCCCTACTCTGGCCAAAGGTGAAAGAGGATGTAATAGAGATAATATTGTTGGTCAGGACAAAGCTTTCACTTCTGATAGATATTCACAACTTGGGAGTCTTTTTATGAATCCAGCTTTGGTCATTGTCAACTGAACGTAAATTGTTGTTTTGGTTGTTTTTGCTAGCGTTATGTCCTATAGTTTCTTCTGATTCTCATTGAATGATTTAGATTAATCTTTGGTGTGTTATAAGGATGTTATTTTAGTAATAAAATATTTTGCATGACTGGGTATTAGGACGTAGAATTTGAGTAGTGCAGGTTGTCACTTCTGTGATGCCTGGCTTTAAAACTAGGTTAGTGCTATAATTTATTATTATTATTATTATTAGGAACTAGGTGTTATAATTTGGTTAATGGGAAGAAATTGTGAATTTTGATTAGGAAGATGGAATTTTTCATGATTATAATCCGGCACCTCAAATGTGTTACTAGCTGCATTATTCTGGTGTTTTTCAATAAAAATAACCCCTAAATTAGTGGTTAATCATGTTTTTTAATAAATGGTCTTATTTAGAAGTGTTTGTTCTTGGTGTGGGAGGGTTCACTTACCATCTCTGGTTGATTTGAATTAATCTTCCTTGACTGTATAATTCTGTTATACAGCTGGAAGTTAGCCCTGGGTGTCCTCCTGATGGCCATGGAAACAATTACCATCACTTGTACAGCCTGCAATTTTCTGGCTGGAATAAAATTTTTTATTGGAAGATAAAGAGAGAATTTGGTGCAAGTTTGTCGTCTTTTTTTTTTATCAGATTGTTGGCCAGCTATATTTGGATTGGTGATTATTCTGAAACTATAGCTGTCCATCCTGCAGACTCGATTTTCTTGTGCCCTCTCTTCAGCAATAATGCAAATACTGAACCATGGACGTACAAATGTCTTCAGGTGCCGTATCAAGTATGTACAAGAAAATTATTTCTGCCATACTGAGCTAGCCAGTATGGTTTTTTCCTGTCATCTCCCATTCTAACCTTCTTTCAGCTTTTAAAAGTTTACAATATACAACGCCCCAGCCCATTGTAGTTTCGTATTCGTTCAAAGTAATAGATAACTTCAATACTATTGCAAATGGCTCAAAAATGCTATGATATTATCGAAACAACGTGGTCAGTAACTGCCAAATTACAGGAGAACTGACAACCCAAGAAATGGAGGTTTTTCCAATGCCATTGAACATCGAAAATTTCTATTATCCCAACTCTTTATCATTATTCATCTCTTGATCACATTATTCAGGTGAAGGGCCTAAGCTGTATACTTTCCATTATTCAGCCAGATTTCTGCCGTGGGAAATTACAATCAAAACCATGTCAACTCGGCTTCGAGAAACCATTATGGAATGTCTTTCTAATGCACAATCAGACTTCATCGAGGTTCAGCAGAAAGCTCTGCAGACCTTAGTTTCCATGACCAAGGTCAATCCCCATAACAGGAACTTGCTTGCACAGACAGATGGTGCCATATCTACCTTTCTTATGCTCACCAAATCTTTGTCTCCCATCATTGAAACTCTTGCACTGGCTGTCCTCTTCAACCTCTCTTTAAACCCTGATCTAAAGCAATCTCTTGCAGATATGGATACCATTCGCCAACTCAATTCAATAATCCTCTCCCCAACATCTCCGGAATCAAGCAGATTAGCTTGCTCTTTAGTCTGCAGTTTGGCAATGTTGGACAAAAATAAGGCTAAGTTCGGGGTTGCAGGTACAATCCAGGTTCTGGTAAAAGCTGTTTCGGGACCACGAGGCCCGGCTACCCATCATCTTCTCAGTTCATTAGCTGAACTTGTGCAGTTCCATGGGAATTGCACAGTTGCTGTACGTTCAGGGGCTGTCCAGGTACTTATCGGAATATTAGAGAGCACGGATGGGGAGGATCTAGCCGGAACATCACTGGCTGTTCTAGGACTTCTGGCTAGGTTTGAGGAAGGATTGAATGCCTTGATAAGAACTGAGCAGATAGTAAATTGCATGGTGGATATTTTAAAAGGGAGGTGCATGTTAAGCAAAGAAGGAGCAGCTGAAATTCTTGTTCGTCTATTTGATGAAAGTGAAGGATGTGTAAGAGATGCTTTAAGGTTGCCAGAGTTCTCAACTTTGTTAGCTGATATTTCAGTAAGAGGATCATCAAGAGCTCGAGAAAAGGCTTCTCAGCTAATGAAGAAGATGACAGAGGCTAGTTTGGATCCTTATTCTGCTGTTAATTCCATGTTTATCCAATGGTAATTATAGCACCACAAATCTAGCTTGGAGACCTTAATTCACTTGTTCTCTAAAATGGCTATATGAACAAAAGGCAGAAATTAAATCCCATTTCTTTTGGAATTCAGAAACAAGTTAAAGGCTATGGTTATTTGAATTAGGCTGCTTTTGAGAAAGGAAATGTTTTTTCTTCACAATGAGAAAGGAATTTTAAATTTAGTCTTTAATTATTTTTAATTTAATATTTGAATATTTCTATTTCAATATTTGAATTTGATTCTTTTAATTTAAGCATTTGAATGAATTTTTGATTGAGTGTATACAATTATAATTTCTTATTAGAATATTAAAATATACTTATAATATCTCTTAAATATATTTTTTTATTGTAATAAAATAATATCATAAGTTTTTTTTTTTTTTCATATTCATTATATTCAGTTAAATACAATTTTATTTTATTTTTTTATTATGGGAAGGAAATCTAATCTGAATTTATTATTCAACCCATATATATACTTTCTATTAGATATGCCAATTAAATACAAATCATTCATATATGTATTTAATGGAAAAGAAATTTAGGAATTTAGTCATATTAATTAATTATTTTTATAACTTGACAAATGAAACACATTATTAACTACATCCAACAACGAATTTTAACCGATTATATATGCTTCAATATATATATATAATAATTTTATTTGAATAAATTAAATAAATAAATAAGTAAGATATAATAATATTATATTATATTTTCATAATTTTTATTATTATATTATGCCGTAAATCTCTTTTTTTATTAATATTATGATTAGTAATAAATTTTTATATTAATATATAAAATTAAAAATTAAAAAAAAAGACCGATTTAGAAACATATTATAATATAATAATTATTTATATAAAATATTTTTATATTATATATCTTTGTTTAAAATATCACTTTTTATAATGTATAAAAATTAATTTAAAAAATAATTTTTAATAATAAACTTAGCGAAAAATAATAACTTATAATAATTTTAAATAGTAAGACATGTTTCATTTAATTATTCACCACTCTTAGTCTAGTCTTCCATTTGAAACCGTTGATAGGAAATTAATAATTAATTGAAATCACTAATTAATAACAATACATTAGAATTTAGAATCTTGTTATATAATATTAAAAGAAAAAAAAAAAAAAAAAAAAGTAGTGGCATTAGCATATATATATGTTATATAAACCAATGCATAGAATAGAATTATAGAACTTTAGAACTTACAAAAGCAAAAGAGAAAAATCTGCTTTCCCATCTTATGATTATTCCAAAGGATATAAAGCCAAAAAGATTTTGTAATTATAACTACAAACTATGATTCTCTTTCTATTAGTGTGGGGTTTAAAGATCTAAAAAATTAAATATAAATCAAACTACATAGATTTTCTTGTCTTCCTTCATCCTTAATTCCCTATTAAAAAAGATGATTGTGACATAAAATAAACTTTTCTCTTCCTTCCCAATTAAACGCCCAGTTATCACATTTCTATAATTGCAAAAAAAAAAAAATTAATAATAATAATTATCTCAATTAAAAAAATAATTTTTAATTTAATTAATAAATTTTGAATCATTAGTATCCACGTAACGGGAAAATATCATTTTATAACGAAATAAATCTTAAAATTAACTTAAAAATATATTTTTGTAAATGATATGATTGATTGAAAAAAATATATTTTTTTTTAATTTTTTCTCTTTATTTATTAATATATGTATGCTTACTTGTTATCTAATTTAAAAATTAATATATTATTTGATGTGGAATAATTTGACTCATATTTGTAATGGAACTGTAATGCTCTTGTAAATTTAGTTTGTGATCTGAAATAAAAAAATTAATAGATAAGAGACTCATCGAGACTGTTATTGTGAGGAATTTCAATATTTAAATTAATAGACATGAAAATGAAACATATATAGAGAGGAATTCTTGACAAAGAGAGTGAGGGAGTGAGAGAGACTTTGAATAAAGGAGAGAGAATCATCTATTTTTATTACCTTTCATTACTTATTTATAAAAGAAAAATGAAATATCACATATATGTGTCGACATATTATTAGTGATTCTTTTTTTATTATTATTATTAAAAAATAAAATTGTATTAAAAAATTTATATGATATTAATTAATTTTTTTAGTAAATATATTAATTAATTTTCTTGATATGTATGTAAAGGAAAATCGACAATCATAGGCTGGTATTGAGGATATAATTGGAGGGCATTTTTGTCATAGAAATAATGGTGGAAAGAAACACACAGCGACTGGTTTTGGAGTATTATCTTGTCTGTAGGCGTTGTGAAAGAAAGAAGTTGGTGTTTGGGGGGTTTCTCAGGAAAAATATGAACAAACAAAAGAAAAGGTGAAAAGAGAGAAAGAGAAAGAAGAGAACAGGAAAGAAAAAAAAAAAAAAAAAAGCCCAAATGCTTTTGGGGTTTTGTTCCACACCAAGGTAAGCTTGGTATCGTAACGCTTAAACCCTACTTTTCCATATTTATACTATTATTTTTATATATACTTTAAATAACTTTATTTATTATCAGATCTTTTATTTATTTATTAGCTTAATAGTGTTGAACAATGAACATTTCAACTTCGTGATTTGAATCACCCATTTATTATTTATAAATAGATATATAGAATACATGGGTTCTTCTTCTATTCTCTTTTTTTTTTCTTTGTATTTGTTTTTTCTTGGGAGGGAAAATGATGGGGTTTTTTTTTTTTCCTACTTTGTGGTTATATTCTTGGGTTCTTATAGTTGAAGTGCTTTACTTGCCCACTGTCCACCAGGAATAAATTCTCTTTCTGTCTGTGCATTGCGACCTAAAGAGTAAAAAAGACTTTGTTTTTCTCATTTTTTCAGAATTAACGTGCTTTGTTCTGTGTGGATCCTTTGCTCATAAAGACTTGCTGCTTTATTTATATTTTTTGACACTTTCACTGTCTATTTTTGCTTTGCTTTGGTGCCTTTCTCTTTCTGATAGTATCTTTAGAAGGTTTCAGACAGTGTACAACTGGTGTAAGCAAGAGGTATTGATGTAGATTAATGGGATACATTCCATTTTCACCCTTGTATTTGGTTATAAAAAGGGTTGGTCAATTTTTATTTTCCTCATTGCAGGAATTCAGCCTAAATCATTTATCAATCGTCTAAATTGTCTGTGCAGTGTAATATAATGAGCAACAATACCTCCACTATTGGTTCTGGTTAGTCTTTGTTGCCATTCCTTTGGATTCATATATATATGGTATATATATGGATTGATAATTTTTAAACTCTTTGATTGTGACATTTCAGGTAGTAGAAGTACTATGAAAACATTTGAGTTCGGAAGGACCCATGTGGTCAGGCCCAAAGGACAACACCAGGCCACCATTGTTTGGCTGCACGGCCTTGGTGATAAGGGCTCGAGGTATTGATGTTCCCTTTAATTTTGTTGGTGTTGATAATTTTGCCTTTGCAAGTTCTTTCTGCCTAGTCAAAGAGCTCAATCTTTTAAGCTGGTTCATTAAATTGCATTTATAGGTTGTGTTTTATTATTTATGGTTTTTGTTGATGTGCATGGATTGACAATAATCTAAATTAAGATGGTGAGCTATTAGCATTTGTCTGTATTAATGTCTTTATTACTCCTTTACAAGAAGCATTTGCTGGAATTCCATTTCATTCCCTTTATCTTGAGCACATGCCTTAAGTAGGACGGTAGAGTTGTTTTGCTTGGAAAAAAAAAATAAAGAAAACTAGAGGAGTCATGGAATGTCAGTGTCTTGTCCTGTTCTGGTGGATAAATTTGTGTTTAATTAACTTCTTGAGCCATATATTCTCTAGAGGATTCTTATCATGTTTGATTTGATGGAAGAGAGCAACTGCACTATGACTTGTGTAAAACGTGATTACTTGTCATTTTCTTTCATCTTCTTTATTGATTTAAGCTATTTTGGAGCAGCCTAGAATCCAAATCTGGATATGCCAAGGTTTAGAATAGGGGACCACTCTTTCACTAGCCTGATTGACCTTTCCATTTGCAGAGAATTGAATTATATGCAAATGATATAATATTAAAATTTAAATATTTAATTTTCTATTTATTGGAATACGGTTAGGGCAAACTAAGAGATGAGACATTTAGATTATCATAGTGTATGATCTATGAAATTGCTGCTAAGGCCTGGTGCTCAACATTGGGTGTGGTCCCCCAGAGTTGGAAGGTGTTTCTCAAGTTATAATATAATCTCTTCAAAATTTTAAAGTTATAGACCCCTTACAATTGGATTCTGATTTGTTACTAAAGCAGCTTTGAGGCTATTGCAAGTTGACTAATGGATCGTTTTGTGCTTTGTGTTGCAGCTGGTCCCAGCTCTTGGAAACCCTTCCTCTTCAAAACGTAAGGATGATTCTTATGTAAAAAACTACAGAGTTTCAACAGGTTTACACACAAATATATCCTCCTAGTACTTGTTGCCCTAGTACTGAGAGGGTAATTGTTGCTACTTACCATAGTGATTACCACGTTTTATGACTTTTATTTTGCAGATTAAATGGATCTGCCCAACTGCTCCAACAAGGCCAGTAGCAATATTTGGAGGATTTCCATGCACTGCTTGTAAGAACTCATTAGATTTCTTTCTTCTAGTTCAAAAATCATCACACTAATAAATTCTAGATTTCTTCAAACTTTAATGCTTTTTTGTGATTGCCTAACATAACAACCAGTGAAGTTTTACTTCCTATGAGGTCAAAAGGAGCTTAATACTCTATTCCTTTATCTATCATGCTTGTTGTGAATATAGTCTAAATAGCTTGTAAAATTTATTTCAGGGTTTGATGTGGGAGATATTTCAGAAGATGCTCCTGATGACTTGGAGGGGCTGGATGCTTCAGCAGCACATATTGCCAATCTGTTGTCAACAGAGCCTGCTGATAGTAAGTGGCCAAGAATTTTTAAGCATCTTGTCCCACTAAGTTCGTTTTACTGTATCAAAAGGGTGCTATACATTTCTCCTTATAGTATGTCATCAGTAAAATGGTTTTTGCAAATTATGTTACAACCTTTTCCACTTTTAGTCCCAACTTTTTGTTTATATTTGAGTGGAGGTTTTTTTTTTTTTTTTTTTGCCTCAATCCTCAGTTTCTTTTCTCCATAACATAAAAATTATTTTCCCTAGTATACTTTTCAGGTTTGAACTCTTGATAGCTAAGTTTCCTGATTGATGGTGATATTTTTATGTTTATATTTCTTTTGGATTCTCCCATGGGATTCATTGATTAATAGAAGTGATTTAGTTATTACAATCAAATGAGTATGATCAATTTCCCTTGGAAAACTGCCACATGAGGTTTCTTCATGATTCAGTAAATGATCTGACCTTTTTGTGCCCTTCTATGATTATGGTGGCATCTTCTTTTGAGTATTTTCATGACAGAATAGTATTTAAGTCAAAATAAAGTTGAATATGGTCCTATTTTCATTGAATTTCCTATGTATTAGAAAAGTTATCTGATGTTCTAACTGCTTTCACTGAATTGATTGGCACTTTTAACAATTTGATTCTGAAAAATTTTGAGATCCAATTTTTTTGGGTTTATGAGAGGATCGCATATGCCATGCCTGTGAAGAATGCATTCTTTAATTGCTTATAAATATTGGTGTCCTATTATTTTTGTCTCCTATTAATCTGTTTGTTGTCTTAAAACATAGTATTGAGTGCACTTCTTATTACCATGTTGAATTATTGATGCTTTCTAAACTCTTGACCTGTAGTAAAACTTGCATATCGTTATTCTGCAGTCAAACTTGGTGTTGGTGGCTTCAGCATGGGTGCTGCTGCTGCCCTCTACTCTGCCACATGCCGCATTTTAGGGCAATATGGTAATGGAAACCTCTATCCCATCAATCTAAGTGCAGTTGTTGGTCTAAGTGGCTGGCTTCCAGGCTCAAAGTAAGATTCTTATCTCTGACTAACAAATAAGCACATCTATGCACAGAATAAAGACATGGCGGTACTTGTAGTGAATCAATTTATTCAGAGAAACTGCTGTTTTCTTCCAGGACTTTAAGGAACCGGATGGAGGGATCTCATGAAACTGCAAGGCGAGCAGCATCCTTGCCCATTCTGCTCTGCCATGGTTTAGGTAGTAGCATTCATCTCTCAAATTTAATAATATGAGGTTTAGGTATTAGCATTCATCTCATAGATTTCATCAGTACCTCATCCACTTATTTATGTATAGTTAAACTTCTTTCTGTCAATTGGAGAAGGTTGGAGCCTGCTGAGTGTGATTCATCCATTACTTTCTGATTAGACCAAAGAAAAACACTTTTTATTTAAATATTAATTGCCCAGCATTTTGTTTGTCGTCTTTGATAAATATTATATACTAAAAAATTCTTTCTAATTGCAACTTTAAACAATGGCCATTACATATCCTATGTGCATGATGTTAATCTCAGTTAGGTTGTTGCATTATAAAGAAGCTCATTTCTGTCCAAGTGTCCTTGATCTCTCAATAACATGAATCTGTCTTTGTTGAGGACATAGAAGACTGATTCCCAAATGTTGGATGCTATCCTTGATGGATCATTTGATCTTATTAATACTCCTCCTGCTCGTGATTGTTTAGAAACTTGTATACTCAATTTGCTTTGTAATCTTAGTTAACTGAACAGCTAAAACTATTGTTTACATATGACATTTTCTTTGAAATATCAAACAAGTGTTTTAACTGGACATGACTAAAATGGTATTCTTACATGCTATGAGGAGTCATGAAAAAAAGAAGGGCAGGAGTCTGCTATCTGTATGTAACTTTACTGTAATTCAACATAGCCAAGAATGTCTTGTGGCAGAATGCATTTGTTCGATAGATGCAATGGTATGCATGCATTGTAACCATTGTTCATAACAATGAACAAAAACTGTTCCGTTGCTTAAGGCAAAGAACTCCAATAACTGTGCTCAAATCCATGATAATGGATAAACAAAAATGAATAGTAGTGAAATGTCAAAGTAGGCATTCAACCTCCAATGAAAAATCTGACCTGTCATTGTATAGAAAGAAGTGAAATTTGTTATCTTACTTTTTGGATGCAGGTGATGATGTGGTTGCATATAAGCTTGGAGAGAAATCAGCACAGACCTTGAGTTCAGCTGGATTTCGCAATCTTACATTTAGAACCTACAATGGGTATAAATCTCTTTTGCTCTCTTTATATGGCAATATGAATACTTTCTTTTTTAGCATTGCACTTGCAATCTCATAAAAGCTGATGCTATAAATGGAACGCAGGCTGGGTCATTATACAGTCCCAGAAGAGACGGATGAAGTCTGTAATTGGCTAACCACAAGGTTAGGGCTTGAGGGGTCCTGATTATAAACATGAAGATACCAAAGCAAGGGAGTAGGGGGGGGTTACACGAGATTTAAGAGTAGAATGCATGGCATGGGGTATAGGGTATAGTGAGTGGTTCAATTTATTATTCCTCGTTGATGCCAGTCTTCCTGAATGAAGCTCTAATTTTTATTTTTATTTTTTTCTTCTTTTGGTTTCATTTTATTCCCTTTGATTTGGTATTACTGTATTTGGGTTTTTGCTTTATGAGGGTAGTTGAGTGGAGAAGGGTAAAGCTTAAGATTATTCCATCTCGCTCATAAATCCAGGGGAATTTTTATGAATTATATTAATAATCAGAAAAATTATGTGAGGATGCCTGAAATTGAATGTATTATTACAATAGTGCATAATAAAAATTTGATATGGGCGCCTTTTTTTTTTTCACTCGTTATAGCAATCGTTTCCCGTATGGATATGACCCTCTGTTATAGGATGGCTGATATGATTTTGGGCTTGTAACAGAATCTGGGTCGAAGATAGTCCATACTGAAGCCTGGCCCAACCACTAGAAGGAATTTTGAAGAAAGCAATTATCTTAAAGCCTAACATCAATGTAAATGAAGCCCAAATTCATGTTAATGATGGATTGTAAAGCCAAATTAAGTATCTGGGTCTTCGTAAAGCAAAGATAACAAAGCCCAATTAATATAAAATTGAGGAGTTCAAACCCCAAATAAGTAATTTGGGTTTAATAGAGCCCAATAATCAACGGTGGCAAAGCTCAAATTCATGTATTTTAATGTCCAAATTTAGTCTATCGGCCTTGATAAAGCCCAACATTCAATGGTATGTATGGATTTTAAAGCCCAAATTTAGTCTCTGCGCTAGATAAAGCCCAACATTCAACGGTAACAAAGCCCAATTAACGTTAAATTAAGAATTATAGAGCCCAAATTAAGTTTTTTGGGCTTAAAAGAGCCCAACATTCGAAGGTGAAAGCCCAAATTCATGTTAAATTATGGATTTTAAAGCCCAAATTTACTCTATCTGGCTTAATAGAGCCCAACACTCAATATTATTATGGATTTTAAAGCCCAAATTTATTATATCGGGCTTATAAGAGCCCAACATTCAATGGTATGTATGGATTTTAAAGCCCAAATTTAGTCTCTGGGCTTGATATAGCCCAACATTCAAAGGTAACAAAGCCCAATTAACGTTAAATTAAAGATTTTAAAGCCCAAAATTAATCTTTTGGGCTTAAAAGAGCCCAACATTTGATGGTCAGAGACCAAATTCATGTTAAATTATGAATTTTAAATTTAGTCTATCAGGCTTGATAAAGCCCATCATACAATTATAACAAAGCCCAAATTCTTGTTAAGTTGTGGATTTTAAAGACCAAACAAAGTCTACTGGCTTAACAGAGCCCAACATTCCATAGCTACAAAGCCCAGATTCCTGTTAAATTATGCATTTTAAGGCCCAAATTTAGCCTTTCAGGCTTTACAAAACCCAACAACAAATGGAAACAAAGCCCAAATTCATGTTAAAGTATGGATTTTAAAGCCCAAATTTAGTCTATCAGGCTTAATAGAGGCCGACTTGTCCAATTTAGCCCAAACTTACAGAAGCTAGTTCAGGCACCTCTATCCTCTGGTTTGTGTTTGATGATGTGGTCATTAAAATCCAAATTAACATATGCCGGAATCTATCAAATAATCAAATTGTCCAATTTTGATTAATATTGATGACAACATGCATCGATAATACAAGCAATAATGATTCAAAATGTTCCAATTTGCTTAGAGTCACAGAAAGACACAAGAAAAATGATAAAAAACTATGCAGGTTAGGTGCCTTCATTTAGTACCAGACCATCATCATCAGAGCTGCTTCCACTTTTACTGTCACTCTCGCCATCAGTTGGACTGTTTGATGGCCTGAAAATAAAATTAAGTACACTATTAATAATGCCATACACAAAAGACCACATCATCAAACACAAACCAGAGTATAAAGCTACTTGGCAAAAAGGAAAAGTCAAGCAGTTCCGATACAAAAGCAGACTAAGATAATTAGCTCACACCTCTTCATAAATTATTTCCAGAAATATTAGTTCAATTCAACTTGAGATGCATAGGTGCAAACATATAATTGCATGCATGAAGGAGGAAGAAGGATCTGCAGGAAGGATTTTGCAATGTGATACAAATCCCTTTTATATACTTTCATTTTAAGAAAATTATATGGACAAGTGTTATCCCAAAAGCATCATTTTTTTTTCTTTAAACGTAAAATACTGTAAAATTTGTAACATTCTGCTTGTCAAACAAAAAATAACGAAGTGCTTCAAACAAACAAAGAAGATGTGTACCATGAAAAAGTAATACTTATAAAAAATAATGCTTTATAGACCAATATTCTGCCAAAATATCAACAAACTACCATGGTCAATTATAAATATAACAGTATAGTAGCCCATATTAAAGACAAATTTCCATTTTTATTTAATATTCTAGTGTAGACAAATCAGAACCGAAAAAGAGCAGGACTCCAGGGATGTAAGATCAATAAAAGTTGTGTAACTATCTTCTTGATCTAAGTTGTACAACTAACTTACAGACGTTAGTTCATGCAGCTCCAAATTCAGTGGTCTCATGTTTTCCTTGGTTCCATGCCACTAGTCTTATTTAGAGAGCACAAAACCATTCACAGGCTAACCTATTGATTAACATTAACAATAGGAACGTCTGATGAAACAACAAAAGATAATAACAACAGTAGATGGAGGAAAAGAAAAAGAAAAGACAAAATTATATGATACTTCCAGCAACATTTCTAGTCCTAATTACATGCCCATTCGGAATGGGCATGTACCTGCCACAACAAGAAAATCCATGATTATCATGCAAATAACTTGCAAATATGGAGCTAGAAGTTCATATACCAACCTTGTACAATTCAAACCTCAAATCTTAAACTGGATTTATGCTTTTCTGGCACAAGTTTACCCAACACCATTGCAACCTGAAGGATAAAAGGAACATGCTCAAGCCAGAAATTGCCAAGAGTTTGCAGGTAAATCACTCTGAAGATTTAATTTATTATAGATATCAACAAAACATCTAGGACTAACCTCAAGAATGTCTATTTGTTGCTACTGTTTCTCATTTGTACTGCCTTTGGAATCAATGCAAGGGGTCAGGGGTGGGAAGGATGGTACAGCTTTTAATATGAACTTGCGTCCACTTCTCAAGCCTCCTGAAGAGCTTGACCGAAGGTCGTGGATATGATTGTGAGGAGGAGAAACTCTCTTTTTATTTGGGGAACTTGCTTTCACAGATGCAATGGGAGTCGAAGCTTCCTTCAATATCTCAGGTGTATCATCTTCCATAATGCCATAAAGCCCGCTGTCAGAGTCATGCCCTTGATTTTTGCTCTCCCCTAACCGTGTCATTGGTGTAATTGGTGAACTACGCCAGCGAAGGGAGCGACCACTTCCAGGGCACAACTGAAGTCGTGAACCACTTGCCCAGTCTCTTGTTTTGGACGAAGCTGAAGAAGCCACGGTTATTGATGGATTTCTCAGTGGAGTAAGCTCATATATATCAGCAAGTGCATTACATCTTGGTGAGAATTGGTCCATTTCAGCAATGTTAAAATCCATTTCTTGACCATATGAATTTACATCCACAATTTCCTTTCTTTCTGGAATCGTGTTATTGCTGTGTGAATTTCTTGGAGATCTTATGGATTTTGCATATGATGGCAAGACGGAAAAGTCTGACTTACGTGATGGGACATATCTACTAGAATTGAGTGGAGATTTCACTTCAACATTTCCATGGCTAAAAAACAAATAAAAAAGTTGTAGCAGCAATAAGCAACTAAATAAGTTCAAACTTGAGGATCCAATGTCCTCAGAATCAGCACATCATAATCAACAAAATCATACTCTGAGTGCTGGAATGATGGCGTTGAGGGTGTGAGGTTGTGCATGTCATATAACTCAGCATGTAACAAATCTTTATTAGTTGCCACCATTCCTAGCTTATCATCAACTCTGCCATCCAATCTTCCCTCACTAATTCTATTGCTCACTATTTCTGCAGTCATACCATACTCTGAAAGAGAAACACAGCAAAAATCACTACAATATTCATCATTCACTAGTACAATAGGGGTTGAGGAGGGCTGCTGTGTATTTTTACACAGCATTCCCTCATGTGTCACATTTTAATTTTTATAAAAAAATTTTAAAAATTATAATTTGATAGTGTATGATGTAATGAATCCAATGATGTATTTTTTATGCCAAACAAAAATCAATTGGACAGTTAAAAATGCATTATAAATTTTGTGTATTATATTTGCTCACCTTCTTTCCTGCCATAGACATTTTTGCACCCCTCGCATCGGCATTCACTGGAGCAGCCAACATTTGCCTTTTTTAGCACAAAGAAAAGAGAAGTCCAATTAGAAATAGCAAGAAACAGATACCATGACACAATTCTGATTCAACATCATACTAAACCTGATAGCATTCACAATATTTTTTAAGACACATGGACCTTTTGCAATTGCAGCCTCTCTTGTGCCTAGGTAAAGATGGCGTCAACCGGTTTCCAACTTCCTATAAAATTAAAATATCATTATAAAACCCGCAACTGAAAAAGGATAAGCAAGAATATGAATAGAGAGTTGAGTACCCTGCTGACTGCTGCAAACTCAGTGACATGTTGTACAATCTTGGGAGCAAAAGCAAGTGGGTTGCGGGATTCAATTTGTTGCCGTGTCTCAAGAACTGTGTCCTCATATTCAGGTCTATTGAAGCAGCCTTGGCAAGCACATGGTTCATCACAATAGATTCCAGCAGCAAAACAATCACAATATCTGGCAAAAAGGGGGGTAATCATATGAATAAGAGAGTGAGAGTCCAACTTCTACCAAGGAAAACTTGAATGCACTCACAGTTTTAGGCATTTTGTCTTCTTACAGTTGCAACGTTTGCAGCCATCAGCGTCGATGCTTGATAATTTCTTCCTACAAATATCACAGATTTACAAACGATTTTGTGATCCTAGAATATACAGAAGGAAATTAGAAAGCAGGAGAGCTAGTAACTAGTAAGCAATCTTGCCTTTTCTTTTTTGTTGGACTCGATTGGCTGAACTCCTCAAAATTGTCAACATGCTCTGCACTAAACTTTCTCTTATTTAGTGGAGTTACCTGATGATCAAGTGGCTGCAACATATTTGAAGGTTCCACTTGTGAAGCCATTGTTTCCAGCATCCTGTCTTCCAAAGCAATTAATGTTGAGCAACTACTTTCATGATCAGCCTGATTACAGCTCTTGATAGGTGTTGATTTTATGCTTGAAGTTGAACTGTGCTCCATTGGCAAAGCATTGACAATGCTATTTAAATGCAAGCCAATACCTGAAGGCTTGGACACAATTACAGGGGACTTTCCACTATTGCGATGACAACACATGGAAGTAACAGGACAGGACAGGTTAACCATTTGCTTCTTTTTAGAAGAGTCAGTTAAGTCCACTTGAGAAGAATCTAGGTTCTCCAATTCTGTAGCAGAAGCAGGTGATCCTGAACTAGTTACATCTGTCATTAGATGTGGAGAAGAGGTTCTGTTCACTGTAGTCTTCTGCTTAGCTTCTTCAAATTGAAGGCAGCGCCTGCTCAAGCCTCGACTGGCCTACATTTACTGCCTCAGTTATTCTATTGCAAACATCCTAGTGTGATTTCATTGTTAAAGGGAAAAAAAGGCCAATTCCTTTTTCTTTTCCTACTTAATGTGTGTCTACATACCAAACATGCATTCAATGACCTAAAATAAATTATAGAAGCCTATAAGAGCAAATAAATAGCAAGCTTATGCTATATCATCTATGATGATTAAGTACATATGCAAAATCCATCATATGACTGTGATTTGGAGAAGGGACAACATAAAAAGAAAATCTAAAAGTGCTTAACATCCTACATTAGAAAGCCCTGTTTCTTCCTATCTGTATACTGTAAAATATATATTAGAAATCACCACATCTTTCACCTTGTTAAGCCTTTACACTGGCCACCCACATTCCATCCATTTAAAAAGAAATGGAATATAATGCAACTCTAAACAAAGAATGACTGCCTTCTAAGTACAGAAATGTAAAAAAGATAAATAAAAAATAGCAGTTTATATAGACACTTTAAACATAAATTTAAGATAGCTAGTTTCCACCTCTGGATCACGCTGTGATGCGTTCTGAATGTCTCCCTGTAAGGTGGCTCCCACATTCTCACCATAGCCTTCATGTGCCTGAACAATCTGCAAACATTTGGGCAGCAATTAAAGGTAAAAATTACGTGCGCATCCCAAAGCTTAAACAAAAACTAGCATAAAATGTCAATTTAGGATTTACATTTCCAGTACATAATTTCACAAACTAAAGCAAAAAAAATGAGATACCTGCACTGCTGAATCATCATATTGCTCAGGAGCATGGTCCATTGGCAAGTCTGTCTCGATATTTGGGAATTTATTAGATGGCTGTTTACTACCACTTTGCTCCTCTTCAAATTGTACTGCCTTAATTTCAAGTGTGGATTTCTCTTGATGATCCTCTTCAACTTGCTCAGACAAGGCCTGTGACATACCCACTCCCATGTTCAAGTGATTCTTGTCATCAGACTTTAATATAACTGTATTATAGTTGGCTAAAAATGCTTACTGATGATTGAAGCACATCTTTAGATTGTTTCACATTTGGGTTTACCAAATTCTCAGAGTTATTGCAGTCCACATCAGTAGGATAGTAGAGGAATTCCTCAACACACTCTGCGGAACTGCAAGGTTGGTCCTGTGGGGAGTTTTCAATATTATTGTCCTTCTGCATGCCAGTGATTAATCTGCTGCAGCAATAGGTAGTTGATTCCCCCAAATCATATGAATGATTAACTACTTTCTTGTTATCATCATCATTATCAGGTATTTCTGCACTGGATATCTGAGAGAGTTGTGACCTGAGAAGGATAATAAACTCGTATGTAAACAAAGTTTGAGCAATAATTCAAGTACTTGAAAAGTAAAACAAAATTTGTTTTAAGTCCAAGAATCTCAAACCTTTGCATGAAACCTGTCTCGCAGTTTGATATAATACGTGGAGATGTGAATACAAGAGGAGGAGAACCCACTCCTACGAATCCTTGCACTGGATGTGCAGCTTTGACAGGCTTTATTGGAGATAGATTGCTTGCGTAATTTGTAAATGGAGATTCCTATAACCAAACAAATAGAGATAAACACAATATTGTCCAATTGCTTACCGTGTAAATAAAGAGCTTTATTATTTGAAACTACGTTTTTGTTATGCAAAGAAAGATCCTAAAAAGACAAATTTCAAAATCCATCATACAGCAGACTATAAAAGCCTTCATATGCATTATTATTATTTGGTTTTAGATGGCTCAAACAAATCAAGGAGTTATATGGAACCTAAAGCAGCTATGAACTTGAATAAAAGTTTTTGCATTTATTGATATACAAAAGCACATTTGCAGATGAGGCCATTTGAAGAAATCTCTCAAAACCAATGCTTAAGTGACTGACACACCAAAACAAGCTTCAAATTCCAGGCCGGCAATAAAGTTTAACATCATCCTTAAGCAAACTTTAGGCTCTAATAACCAAATCTGCTTAACCAACTCTGAAATACAAATTCAGATGCCCTACAACTCCGCGGTTGCTAAATTACACAGATATACAATGTACTTCAAATCCCAACTTTACCAACAATAGTAAGCAATTAATGCAGCACCAAAGCCTTACCACATTGGGAAATGAAGGAAGTACTTCCACAAAGTAATCCTATTTCCAAGCCAACAAAAGCTTAAATACATACTTATTTATAAAAGGAAAAAACTAAAATTAAGGGGAGATCTAAAATAATCAATAATAATAAACAAAATACCTAATCAAAGAAAGAAAATGGAAGCAGCAATAAAAAGAATCCAAGATTAAGCACCAAGAGTCAAAAAACAAAAACAAAAATTCAAGTAAAATAACGGTTGCAAATGTGATTACTTGAACAGGAGGGGAATCCGATAAATTGGTGGCGGCGGCGACGGTGTTGACAGTGGCGGTGATGTTAGTGGTCTGAAGACATTCAGGGGAATCCATGGAGTAAAACCCTAATTATTTGAACCCTATAGGTCACTCTCTGCATCTTTACTGTTTCTCTCCCTGTCTCTTCTTCTGATACTGATTGTTGAAAAAAATGCGAGCATGTGAAATGTGAATACAGTCACTTTTTTTTTTTTTTTCCTTTTCTGTAAATTTTTATTATTTAGATTTTCTTTAAGAGAAAGATAAAAAATAAAAAATAAAAATAAAAATAAAAATAAATGAAAAGAGAGGGGGAAGAGGCGTAATGCTAAGAAGGCGGGATTTTAAAAAAAGTGAAATCCGAGCGGGAACTCTCCTACTGGCCTTTTTTTTAGATTTATGGGCTGGGCCTCATAAAACAATTTAACATTATACTACAATAAGCCCAAACCAATCATTTTGGGCTATAATTGGGCCATTAATGGGCTTCTCGTGAAACATTTTCGGCCACAACTAGGCCATTGATGAGCTTCTCACTATGCTGTACTTGAACTATAAGATTTAACACGTATTTTTATATGTATATGAAATTTGGGGAACTCAGAAGCATGTGTATATAATAAAAAAGGATATTGGAGGACTAAAAAGTAAAAGAAAAGAGACTTATGGTGATGTCATATTCATATATCTCTACTGCTGCTGCTGCGACTAGCTCCCGTGCATGCAACTCAAACTCGTACACGCATACTACGTACAATCCATATTTTAATATTTTATTTAATTATTCTATGGCAAATAATAATTGGAAGAAAGTATCTTTGATTAATCAATTATCTTGGAATAAATTATATAAAAAATTTTGACATATCATTTATGATCAAATTGATTCTAAAATATTAAATTTAGTTGCCAGAACTTATAATCATATGAAATACTAAAATAGATATAACAAAAATTTAAATTAAAAAAAAAAATTGAAGTTAATAAAGTACTAATGGAACATTACATCTTTAATACTTATTTAAAAAAATATTATAAAAATATTTAATTACTAATTCTCGTTAATTCAAGCAGTAAAAATTTATTTTATTTAAGTAAAATTTTAAATTTGAATATTATGAATAAAGAAAATTAAATATGAGAGAACATTGTCCATTTATGAGTTTCACCCAGTTCGAACCCTAAATTCTATATACTTTAAAATCAAAATTTAAGTGAAATAGGATTTCAAAATTTTGGATATACTTAAAATGTATATTCTAATAAAAAAAAGTAAAAAAAAAAAAGTAAATAAATTTTTTTCTGAACTAAAGAAAAATAAAATTTTATTTTAAGAATTAGATTTCATTCTCAATTTTAAAATATATCAAATATATATGCCTTTAAGATTAAAAAAAAAATAAGTGGAAAATATTTTGATGGAGTTAGGGTTATACAAACACAAAGCACTAAGAAATTGAAGGGATCATGGAATTTATAAATTTAATATGAAAGCAAGTATATATTTTAATTAAGTAAAAGTTTGTGATTTCTATTTTTTTTCCTCATAAAAAGAACTTGTATCATGATAGATAAATCAAGTAAATGTGTGTGTGTGTGTATCTAAACAGAGAGAGAGAGAGAGAGAGATCTATGTTCCTTGGAAAAATAGAGAAGTTGGCATCATGTAATTGGGGAGAAAGAGATTAAATTAAAAAGAGAAAATTAATAAAGTAGAAACAAGAGAATGTATAAATTGGAGGAGTATTGGGTTTCGTCATGGTCATGCATGGAAGCATTTCCCAAAGAGAATCGAATCAGTCCCCTTGCTTTTTTGCTTTTTCACAGTTTGGCTACAGCCTTCTTTACCATTCCCCAAGAAAATGGTGAGTGATAGACTCATAGATATATATCTTAGTATATTATTATGGGGTTTTCTTTTCTTTTTTCTTTTATTTTTTTTTTTAAATTACTAATATTATTTCCTTTTCTTTCGATGTTGTTGTTGTTCTTGAGAGAGAGGATTCAAAAATAAAATTTAAAAGAATAAATAAAAAAGAAAATGACAATGAAAAAGCCATTACAGCAAACAAGCCATTACAGTGAACAAGAAAAGAAAAGAAAAAAAAAACAAAGAGAGAAAGAAAAGATTGGTCAAAATTTCAACCTCGAAGACTTCTCTTCCATCATCAGCTTCGACTATCTTTATCGAAACTCTACCATTTTCCTTCCTTTAATTTTGAACCCTTATATTCCCTTCATTTATTTTACAATAATATTAATTCTCAAGAAAATTAATTTATTTTATTCAAATAATACTAAAATAAATTGCAGAAAATGAGTGAAATTATGTATAATAGACAAATTTTTCCTTTATTTCGCCTATGTTCACCAGCTTACATAAATCCCCCTGTAAATTACCAAAACTGACATGCACGAGTGACCCCAATAAAATATATTATCTACCTATATATATGTAATAAAGAATGATAGATCTAATTTTAAATTAAGATATAATAATCTATTTTGAAAATTTTAGGTACAATTATAATTTCTTCAAAAAATTTAGATTTTTTTTTTTGTCATTAGGCCAAAGATATTTGCATGGAATTCTTAACTTTGAAATGAAAATTAAGGTGATGGGTAATTATATTGTTTAAGTAATTAATTAGAGAGAACATACTTAATTAATTACCAATAATTGAAGAACTAATATATATCGTATTTTATTTCCAATATATTTATCGGTTTAACCTTCAAATACTCCATGGAACAACTCATTAATCAGTACTGATGGTATTGAAAAATTAAAAATTAAAAGGAGACCACTACACATAAAAATAAATAAATTAAAATTATTTAAAAAAAAAAAAGTATGTCTTAGATTAGAAACCCTTTTGACTTGTCCTAAGAATTAATTTCTACTAATGAGTACGAATAAAAGGAATATTCAAAAATGAAAAGTAACTACAATTTTTCTTATACAGTGACTGGTATAGGAGGTCTTGGACTCATGGTGGTTCTCAAAGTATATATATATATATATATTATTGAAATGACAAATGACTTAAGATAAGAATAAGGAGGTAAGGTATCTAATTTAATTTATTTTTATTATTTTTCTTTATTTTTTATGTGGAATATTCAATTTGTCTGGTAACAAGTAGTGAAATTTTGTTCCTCCTAATCCAGTCATGACCCATCAAATTAATAACCTATATCTACTTTACGTGGACCTTAATTCCATTTGCCAGACAGCAAATGGTGAGGGCCCTAAATGGCATAGTCAAAAAGACCTTTCTTCGCCTCATTTTGTACAGGAAGAAAATAAATAAATAAATAAAAGATTTTGAGTGGCTTATGTTGTGCTTAATTAGAAATTGCAATTGATGATATGTATTTTAAATAGAGAACACAAAGGCATGACAGTAGTACAATCTGTTTGATTCTGAGTTGCAATTAAGTCTTGGCAACTAGCTAATGATTAATGATTAATTATTGGTGATTGGCTGCTAGCAAATGAAAAATCAAATATTAATTGTTAATTAAAAATATTAACTTTTAATGTTTTAATTATAATTTTTAAACTATTAACTATTGAATTTTAAAAAGTTATTCTAATTATATATATACATTCTTCTTAATTAGTGTGTATATATAAATATATACATAAAGGTTCTTAAATAATTAATTCAGGATAGATATATTATTGGGATTTTATATCAAGTAATATGCATTTATTTAAAATATTATTCTTTAGATATCTAATTTGAAATATCTAATATACTGCAGCTTACAGCTAGTATATATATATATATATATAGTGATACACTAGAATTTATCAATTATTAAACTTTTACTTATATATTAGAATATATATAAGGTTTTTATTAAACACCCAACATATGTTACTAGAAGAGACAAGAACAAAGACAAAGAACAATTGGATATAATTCTTCAATCAATTAACCAAGAATAAAATCTGGTGCAATTTTATAAATACCGTAATAACTTCTAGAAGCCACACTGATCAGAATTCTGACGAAATGGATATGCTAAATAGAATTATAGTTAGAAAGTTGATTATTGATTTAGATGCTGATTATGATTCTATCCATTACAATTATTAAGCAAAGAATAACCTAGCAAAGTTATTTTCCTATGTACTTAAGTAAAAATAAAAAAGATAACTAGTAAAGAAATTAATAAATTTTTTAATTATAAAAATTATATTCTTTCTTTGCACGTGTTTAAGAATGAAATTTTATTTTATTTTTTTTATTTTATTTTTTTACTGATAGTACAGATCAAGAGGGCATTTATGGAAGTTGAATGTGAAATTTGTAGATAATATGCTCATGCAGTCACTAACTCCAGAAGCCCTAAAAAGGGGCAGTAGCTAGAGCTTTATCAATTATTGAATTTAAAAAAAAAAACAAATAAATAAAATTCATTGGAATCTGATCCTTTCAAAATTTCTTTACCTCTTTTTCTAATTATAGTCACTTGTGATTCCATTGTTCAAGGAGAACCAAAGTGAAAGAATATGAAAAAGAAAACCTAAATCAGTCTACTGGCAACCTCAATCTCACCCCATTATCGAGGTCTACCCCAAGTATATAAACCACCTTAACCCAAAACCTAAAATCACAAGATAAACAATATCTCTTGTTGTTCAACTTCATTACTATACTACAACTAGCTCGAGCTAGTTCAAAACACCAAACTTAGGTTTATTTATTTATTTTCAAATAATTAGTTAGCTTTACTGGAGTTTAAACTAGTATTCTCTGAGTTATGTAACTGAGTGAAAGCGCAGTTATTTCGTACTTTGTCTTATTTTTACTATATATTTATATATACATTATGGGTATAATTACTAATTAATTGTTGGGTTTGTCTTACTTGACTAGGGGAAGAAAATGAGCAGACCAGGGGACTGGAATTGCAGGTCATGCCAGCACCTCAACTTTCAAAGGAGAGATTCGTGCCAGCGTTGTGGGGAGCCTAGGCCTGGGGGAGGTGACCATTATGGAAGTTTTGGTGGGGGCGGTGGACGGAGTGGCACATCTTTTGGATTTACTGGTCCTGATGTTAGGCCAGGTGATTGGTATTGCACCTTCGCCAATTGTGGAGCACATAATTTTGCTAGCCGTTCTAGCTGCTTCAAGTGTGGTGCTTCTAAGGATGACTCTTCTGCTGCATTTGATGGCGATATGTCGAGAATGAGAGGTTTCGGGTTTGGCAGTGGCAGCAGCACTAGTCGCTCTGGATGGAAATCTGGGGACTGGATTTGCACCAGGTTAATCAATTTCTAACTCTTTTTATTATATTAATTTATAATAATAAGCTAACATTAATCATGTAATAGCAAACACATATATATATTAAAGGGCATTCTCAATACACAATTTATTAATTAATTTTTTTTTGAGAGCCAAAATTATTATTTTTATTGATGCATGCGGTATATTTAATTTAATTTTGGCAGGTCCGGCTGCAATGAGCATAACTTTGCAAGCAGGACTGAATGCTACAGATGCAATGCACCAAGGGACTTATCAGCTAGCAAGACTTCATATTAATAATAAATATTTTCTATTTTAGGGTAAGAAATTGATTTATTTTTAGATTTATTTTGTAGTTACTGTACCTGGCGATAACCAACTATAATTATTGACATTATATATTGTGTTGTTGGGTTTCAGGTACTGGACTGCGCAGTATCTGAAGTACTTCAAGGAGAGAATGAAGAAATTAAGACAGTTTCGGGTGCCACATCCTACAAATATTTGCTGCCTCTTTAATTTTTGTCCCTGCATCTATTTTACTTTTTTTATTTTGGATATCTCTTTCTTCTAGTGAGAAGAGCTTAGAAGGATTATTATGGTTGGAGACTTAATTAATTAAAATTTCAAGTGGAGAGAGAGAGAGATAGCTATATATATATATATATATATATATATATCAATGATTTAATCAGCATTTTGTTCTGTGAAACTTTTTAATTATATATATTTAATTAAGTTATATGGAAATGCAGTTCTGTGGCATCAAACCTAGTATCAGTCCAAGTGTGTGTGCCTCTTATTATTAATTAATTAAAAAATTCCTCTCCTTGTTAATGTTAGAATTGTTATTAGTAGTATAATTTCTACAAGATTAATGTAGTATATATTATGAGGTTTCAAGCCAGCTTTTGTCTGCAAGTGGTCCATGGAATATTTGACTTAAAATTGGACATAACCAATGGCCTTCTCTACAAAGTAATTAAAGGGAGTTGCTTATGGACCGCAGTGGGATCCTTCGGATAAATTAATGTAAGAGACAACCAATATACATATATATATATATATATATATATATGTAGAATATTATATTCAGAAAATATTTTATAACCCTTGGAATTAATTGGATTAGTAAAGAAATTAATTTATTCCTTTTTTTTATTATTGATCACAATTCAATTTTCAAAATTGATATGAAAAAAATTATCAATGAAGTTATATAGTTTTGCGTACAACTTTTGAATTCTCGTTACTACAATTTTATTTTAATAATAATATTAAAGAAAAAAAAGACAAAAATTATATATGTTATTTTTTTCCTTTTTTATACATACATATAAATTATTTAAAAAGTATGTTTTGCAAGTTATAACCAATTAATTAATGGTATGGATATTGCAATTTAAGTCGCATTGTATGTTTTACAATGTAGATTTCATTACAAAAGCAAGAAGTGGGATCTCAGTAAACACTATAAAAGTAGTATAAACTCTAAATTTAGAACCTAGCTAGCTACCACTAATAAGCTACACAGTTAATTAAGTGATTATAAGAAGAAACCATATCTTGTTAATTGTTATTATTCATCATTATATTAGCATCTCATATTTGCCTTTTTTTCAGTATTTTAATTGTTTAATTGTCAAACAATCAATACTCATTGTTTTAAAATTTGTTGAGTTAGCTAACTGTTAAGTCTTGTAAAATTCAACAAATTAAGTTAATGGAATATTCATTTCTCTAAAGTGAAACAAAGTTAAATCTAATAAATGAAAGGAATGGGAAAAAGAAAAGCCTATGTAATGATCTTAATGAATATACTATTGAAATAAAAGCATGTGTAAGTTTATAATTCATGTGGAAAATCATAAAAATGATCCTATAATTTGTTCACAAGTTAAATTAATATGTAAATCACTAAATTATATATATATATTGCGTGTGGCAACAATTGTATTATTTGATTTCTTTAAACGTGTGCCTTATTTATATGCACCATATATACGTTGTTGTTGGTTAAAAGGGAAATTAGTGGTTATTCACCCTTTGTACTTTAAAAGATTGATATTGTACTAGTGGAAAAAAAAATAACAATGAAAAGTAAATGGAATTTAGATTTTTTTTTTTTTAATTATTAAAGGGTCATTCATTCTATTATTATTGTTTTCATTTTTTTTAATAGAATCACATAATATCTAAATTCATTAAATTTAATTAATTTATGTTCGAGTTGAAAATAATTCATAAAAGGTAAAAATTCTTCAATATTAATATTGATTTTTCATTTTAGTTTTTAAATTAATGGAGGGGATGAACTTATATTATTATTGTTTTCATTTTTTTTTAATAGAATCACATAATATCTAAATTCATTAAATTTCATTAATTAATATTCGAGTCGAAAATAATTCATAAAAGGTAAAAATTCTTCAATATTAATATTGATTTTTCATTTTAGTTTTTAAATTAATGGAGGGGATGAACTTATATTATTATTGTTTTCATTTTTTTTAATAGAATCACATAATATCTAAATTCATTAAATTTCATTAATTTATATTCGAATCGAAAATAATTCATAAAGGGTAAAAATTCTTCAATATTAATATTGATTTTTCATTTTAGTTTTTAAATTAATGGAGGGGGTGAACTTATATATATATATATATATCTAATGAACTTGCAACCTAAAATCTATCTTCTAGCTTTATATATATATATATATAATTCTAATGAACTTGCAACCTACAATCTATCTTCTAGTTATATATATATAATAATAATTTAATAAGGTAGATAAAAAAAAAAAAAAAAAAAGTTCACATAGGATTCCAAAACTTTTAATAACGAGTTTGGTGGGTTCCCTCATTGACCTTTAGGATATGTTTAACATGAAAAATAAATTTTATTGGTCAAAAAGAAACAAAACATTTATTAGTGTCTGCTACTACACTCCATTATATAGCTTTTAGCAAGAAAGATTATTTTTTTTTTCACTTTAAGCATAGCTTTATGTTATTTCATTTCATTTGCTTTCTTTGTTGAGGTTAGTGATGTGATCATGAAATGAAAGTACTTCCCATTTTAATCTGCTTATTTCTGTCCATTTCTTTCTTCTTCTTTTTACAGGTTTTTGTGCCAATTTTCAGTTCATTTCCATTGTTATTATTGTCCTTATATCACAGGAGCAGTGGTAGTTTTTGTTATATATGCATAAATAAGTAGTTGAGAGTTCTAATTAATTAATGTTATCATTTTGTTTATTGAAAGAAAAAAGAACAAAGATATGAGGAAATTAAAATTCTTAATTATATATTTTACTAATTGATAATGTAATATTTGAATATTGACATTATAGAATATTATCTGAGACTAATAATTTGAATTATGATAATTTTATTTCTCTTAAAATCAGCAATCACAGCTTCTTATTTCTTCAACTTTAAATTTTCTCCTTACATGCCTAATAACTTATGGAAATATCTTAAATAAAGTTATGTACAATTTAATTATCAAGAGAAAGAGAGACCATTACTCATATATTTAATTATTTACACATGGTTTGAAATTTAATCATTTTTAAAACAAAAGTTTAATAACTAAATGAGGTAATTAAATTTATATGTTAAAGTCTTAATTTTGTGAAAAGTTTTAACTCGACTTTTATAAATATGTTGGATTTAAGTTATATTTATAATTTGATAATTGAATTTGTATATTTTGCATATTATAATCAAATTTGCAACTCTATAACATATTATATGTAATATTGAGGCCTTAAATTCCTGAAATGTTTTAAATTTGACTCTCATATATGTTACATTTGAGTTATGTTTGTAATTTGATAGTTGAATTTGTATATTTTGGTTATTTTAGTTTGATCTTAATTGTGTTTGAAGTCACATTTTCTTAAATTTTTCTATTAAATATTTAAATTGGGATTTAAACTTGCAATCTCTTAATAATTTTGGTAATAATTTCATTAGTTACTTCTTAAATGTTATTGTATTAAAATTCTTTTGTATTAAAAAAAGAAAAAAAGAAAAGGGGGACAATAATGCCTTAGGATGTCTTCTTGGAAAATTAAAGAATTAACAAAATTGTGAACATAGTTACATAATTTTGCCATGCATTAATTTGATCAATCAAACAGGGAAAAGACAATTGATGGAGGTGTTGCTCATAAAAGAAGAACAAGAACATCTTTAATCATGGTTTTTAAATGTCAGTATTGGGCCCAAATTAAAAAGCTATCAAAATCAAAAACAAATTCAGTGGATTAAGTACAAGAGTTGAAATTTAATCAAACACTGTGATAGTCAAATGGTATCAAAAACAAGGGAGCTTTTTATCCAATTCAAGCCATGAAAAAAATCACTTAAACTTTTTTCAAAGTTTTTCCTTTACCTAACTTTATAAACCAAGCATGCTCAATCCTATTAAAGTTTTTCTTTCTTCTTTCTTTATCAACCAAACACGTTCTACTCTTTTTTTCACATTTTGACTTAATACATTATTAACTATTAATTAATTAGCATAATTTTTTTTTACTTCGTTTCTAATTTCAATGTCAATAAACTGGTGAAATGAAATGCTTGCAAAAAACATCTTAGCATTTATCTAATTAAATGAAAGTTGTGACATGGTGGAAATCTTATGAGAGTATATTAATTTAAAAATAAATACCAAATTAATAAATAATTAAATTCGTTGATTTAAAAAAAATATTAAAATTTGGATTAACATTTTAAAAGAGAAAGATTTTTTATTTCAAAATATAATCTACCTCAAATCCTAAAATTCAAAACATAAAAAATTATCTCTATAAACTCCATGAGTATAGTATTGTAATTTTTCTTGTAAAGAAAATGAATCACTAAAATTATATAAATAAAGAAATAAATTATAATTAAGACAATGCTAACTACGCTTAAAAATAAGTTTTCTAATAAAAGTAAATAAGAAAATAAAAACTATAAAAAAATAAAAATCTTAATAAGCCAAAACGCAAATTTAGATAAAAAAATTTGATCGAAGCACAATGTCTATCACCGCCAAAAGCATGACTTTTTAACTTTTTTTACATAGTTAAATTGGTCTATAAACTTCAAAATTTATAAATATGCATTAAATTTTCAACTTGTTTAATTTACTTAATCACATTTAATACAAATAAATAAAATATATCAATATATAAATTTCAAATTCATCTATCTATACCACTTACCAAATAAGAGGGTATTTCTCTCTTAACATATGGAAAAAAAATGTTGCTTAAAATTTGTTTATTTATTTTTTCAAAAGAAAAGAGCTACCCTTGGATTCCCAGTCTCTCTAAAACGGCACCGCGTAGGAAAATTAAATTGCACTCATCAATGTCGTACGATGGACCTTCATACCCATACTTAATAATTGCTATATATATATAGATATACAGAAAATCCTACATTTTTGGCCCAATATTGAATCAAAAGGTCAACAATTCACTGGTCACTTCTCAGTGTCGCATAATGGGCCCTTATACCCATGACAAACAATATAAAAAAAAAATCCTACGTTAGCGGCCCAATAATGAATCAGAAGGCACATAATTAAAAAATTCTTACCAGAAATTCAGCTCAAATCGAAAATTTCTATAATCGACCTGTAATGTTTCTTCCAGTTCTAGAGACCAGAGTACCGAATCTTATGTTTGATGTGAACGAAATCGTATCAGGTTTTTCTAAATCAGTTATCAGTCTAAACATTATTCTATTATTGGCAATGTTAACTGTGTTGCTTATGCGGGATATGTCGTCCACCAAGTGTTTGATAAATGTCGCAGTGAAGTTTGTTGATGCATTGGAACTTGCAAGTTGTTTAATTTATTTGTAATATAGAGGATCTAACTAGCTAATAATGATCTTAGGCATGTATATAAGTTTCTTTATGATGCAAAGTTTTTTTATTTCGAAGCCAAGTGGTACTGTCCACTTTGCATTTGATGTTATATCACTGCTCGTGCTCGAGAGAATCCCAGATAGAAGTTTTGCCTTTTGAATGGTGTGAGAAAGCATTCCCAAATATAGCAAAATTGACCCACCAGTTACAAAATGTGGATTTGGTTGATGGAAAGCTGGTGAATATCAATGATGGTTCAATCATTACTGATATCGAATTAAACAGAAGATGCATACTTTGAAATCATTTTTAAGAGTCTTTATTGGTTCTCCATTTGTTCAGCAAAATCTTAAGGGAAAGCATGGAGGCCTTGTCAGCTAATGCAAAATTCAAGCCAGTTGCTTTTTAGCAAACCAAGTGAGAGAGAGCCCATGATTGTTGATTCACTCCCCAAAATAAGCAATTTCCTTAACATATCTGCTCAACAGAGGAAGATGGTTTATTTCACAATATGCCCACAGGTGACGCAGCACCGTATCTGGACAGGAGCACCTGAGGAGATACTAAATGGGTTGAAGTCAGAGATGGATTCTTTGTGTTATGAATATTCAGGCAAAGGAAGTAAAAGGGGCAGCAGATAGTTTCTAGCTGTTCAAAGTTCTTAGCTGAGAATCACATTTCAGATCACGATTGCACTTCATGGATGCAGCTTAGACCTCTAAAATGACAGATATTTGACAGATTGTAAATCATTAGCTGTAAATATCTCTCAAATACTAATTGAGGTGATTATGGCCTGATTTCTTGGCTCCCTTTGATATAAAAGTATTTATTCTCCTGGCTCTAGTACATGGGAAGATATTTTCGAGATGTTCAATGATCTCATTGGGTGTCTGAGAAGTGAGAGGGGATTAAGGATATAAAAGTACTATATCATGTGGCGAAGCTTGAGGTAATGAAAGAAGGGTTGTCACAGATTAAGGTTGTTGTGCTTGGTGAAAGTATTGGATAAAGGGAAATTCAACATTAGGGAACTCTGGTGCAGAAGAAGCTCTCCAAGACACTGGGTCACTCTTCGCGCTGTTTGTTAATGCTTTTATTGTATTACCTTTATGTACATGTTAAGAGACATTGAAGTTGATTTATGTGGAGGAATTTAAGCTGGTGATGGTGGGACTAGATTTCAGTTGTGCATGGGGAGGATTTTGACCTCAGATGAGGAGAAAATGGCTGGGAGTGGGGCGAAGCTGGTGGACAGAGTTCTTGGGCTATTTAAGTTTGTATGGGAAACGACAGGGATGCGAAGAGTTCTGGAATTGCAAGGCCTTCTGTGGTTGGGGCCAAGGATATGACACTTACGTATGGAGGAACCTTATTATTTGTACATAGTTACAATCTTTGGTATTTCATAATGAAATTTGATCATATTACTCACTGCAACACATTTTAGCTATTCCCTATTACTTTGGTTTATCAAATTTATCAATAGAGAAATCCTTATAATTTCTATACGCTTCCGTCATTGGCTTATTTTTTAAAAATGGAAAGCCTGCTCATTAGATATGGATGATTACTATGCTGTCTCTTTTTGCTTGTATGGACGCTGAACCTGTCATAACTATGCATATAATCCATATAGACCTCTGCAAAGAAACGTAATTCAGTAAAAGGAGAGTTTTGTTTCTTTTATCTTTCTTTATCAAGTTTATCATTTTTGTTCTTTGCAGTTTTAGTCCTTTACCTATGATATCATTTTTTGCCCTTTCAGATTTGGAATGTAATGCCAAATTTGAGTATTTGGAGAACACTAGGAAACAGCTCATTAACTTTACTAAGTAGCTTTTTTCCTGATTATTTCTGAGAATGTTTATTCTTCGTTGCAATAATAGTGTGGGAAGAGTAAAATAAGGAAGCATTAAAAAAAATTAGGCTTGTAAAGAAGAACTAGAACAGTTATAGCAAGACTTTATTGAGAAAGATTGGAATAGAAAAAAAAAATGATGGTTATGGCACGGTTTGAAACAGAAAATGAAGCAATTGAAATAATGTGCTACTTCGAAACAGAAAATGAAGCAATTGAAATAATGTACTACTTAAGTCTGTATCACGGAACATACTGCCTGTATGAAAGTGAGCACAAGAAGAATAACTGCTGCTATGACAGAAATGGCTGCCCATGGTGTGTTGAAGTAATTGTGTTTCAATGTTGCCTGCCACTTGTGCCAACGGACTTTGCAATAGGCATTCAAGTCTTCACAGAGAAGAGAATAGTAGAACACATTAGAATCAAAAAAGACTTCCTTGGCAAGGTTGTTGAAGAGCATTGATGCTTCTAGGTTGTTGGCCAGCATGTTTTTCATAACTTCATACTTAACAAGTAATTCCACATCATCAGGAGTGTTTATTAGGCTGCCCATGATAACAATATAATCACTCATGTATGAATCCTTGCAATGGCACTGCTCGAATGCAATAAGATTCCTGAAAAATGCTTCTGTTATCTCGCTCACCCTTATATGTGGTATTTCCAGAACACCATCAGTAAATTGAATGTCCAGTAAGTGTTTTGTTGATGCTACCTTAAATATAACTCCAGCCTCATGAAGCTCAGTTAAACTTTTTGTTATTTCGAACTTTAGTTTCTGTTTTGGTAGCTGCCTTGGTTTGAATGGTTGGTGACAAAATCTTAAGAAATCAACGAAATGCTTTACTTCATAGCATTTCAGGGTATAGAAAGTGTGATCTAGTTGCACAAAGGAATTGAAATAATCATAAGTCAACTCAAGAATGGAAGGCCACTGGCTTGAACCAGAAGCTGCTCTGCTCTTGGCAAAGTCCAATACATCACCAAGAATAAAGTACGGAAGCTGATTTTCGATCAACAGCATGTCACGGTATATATCGAACATAAGGCCAGATTTATCATAGATGCATTCTATGGCACAAGTTAACTGAGGAAAAGCTCTTCCCAATAAAATGTCAATAGTGAAGGTGGCATCAACAATCACTATTTCCACAAATTTATCACTGGTAAGCTGAATGGTCTCAGGATAACAGTTACGTAATCTTTGCTCCCTATCTTTTATAAATTTTACTAGATCATCCAACTGTACCTTTGTCTGCTGCAGAAAATTCTTTAAATGCCTCCATTTGTGCTCTTCCATGGTTTCTAAGCCAGCCCTGCCGTGGTGAAAAGGACCAATTGCAACTAGTCGAGGTGTGTAGGCAGTTTCATTGACATCACGGAGTCTTTTGGGAACTCTATAAATACAGCGCTCAGAGGATACAGAAGACATGTTTTCCAACTTGATCTTCATTGAAGTTGCCAACAGACTGGTATGGGGATCTTCTATATCAATTGAGAGAGCGATTCCTTTTTCTCTGTGGAATCTCATCACAACCAGATCTCAATAACACTAGCAACAGAAGCAAATAATAAGATTAAAGGATGTATTGTGAGGGTGGAGACTTTGTTATGTGAAGAGGTGAAATTGTTTTCATCCATTTTTTCTTCAGATGTATTTATTGTTGGGTATAAACCCTAACATTTATAACCAAACAAGAGGTCCGCGTTCAAAGTCAACGATATACTCAGTCTCCTCCCTATCTTTCTATGTGCTGCTTTTTATCCTTCTCTTTTTTAAACCTAATAGCAAGTGGATACTACAGTGATAATATTATGTCATAAGTCTCCCTTGTTTTAGATGGAAGGTACAAGGATTAATGAGGCTTCAGACAAAACTGCGAAATCTCTTACTTGAGAACTTTTTAATGAACATCAAGAACTTGGGAAGTTTTTTTTATAGTCTAACCTTGCAGCGACCTATTTTGCAAGGTTTAATTTGGGGCGTCAAGGAAGGAAAAACTGCTACTATATTAGCCTTAAGCTGCATTTTAATCCTGCAGGATACAACTCGGTTGCAGAGTCAGAGTGAATTAATGCACATTGATTATTGCACGCAGCTTTAGATCACAGTTGAAAAACTTGTTAGCATTATGAAGTTTGAAGTAGAAAAATGCATAATCAAGCAAGGGATTTGATCATCGATACTCCCATTCTTTTTGGAAAAGGAAGGAGCACACGACTGTGCTCTGCAAAAGTTTTCATTGTATTAAACTTGCTATTGAATTTCAGTACACAAGGCTTTTCTGATGCTATCGCTACTTTGATTGCTGATAGACCAGGACAGCCTGAGATTTGGCATCTATGAGAAGTTAAGAAAATGTTTTTGCATTTCACCAAGGCATATCGCGCATTTGTGCTCCCTTCTTAAGGAAAAAGTGAAACCTAAATGCACAGGTTTTTCGACCTGGTTCAACAATTAAATGAAAATCATATATTTTACAGATGTTGAATTTATCAGCAGATGAAACAATAAATTTTGCATTTCTTTCATCTCCTTATATACTTCAGTTACTTATGTCAACAAATTTGTGAACATCACTCAATGTAGTTTATGTGTTCAAAATTGGTTTTGGCAGAAACATAATCAGTTTCAACTCATTAACCATGTTAAGTTCTTGGGTTTAAGAAAATAAAAATCATAGACTTTAAACTCATTTGAGCTTAGACTTTGAAGAGCTCTTCAGAGGCTTTGCCATGGGTCGAGCAGGTGTACTTCTCACAACCGTCTTCACATCATACTTTACAGATGAGAAGGCACAGAGCACTGCAAGCAAAATTGTTGGATAGACGTAGACAGCTTTAGCAGGATCTGTACTTGTCGGCTTTCCTAAGATCCCTTCCTTGACAAGGCCCCATAATATCAAAAGTGTCCCAAACATGCTCATCCTCCCAGGTTTTAATATGCCCACAAGTGCCCCTGCCACAGAAAAATAGCTTCCCGCAAGAACCTGAAAAAGACCATCAACAAAGAAGCTAGCAGGGGTCATAATGTGGAAGTAACATAGTTCAAGCACATCAAAGAGTCCACTTACGTCGTGGTAAAACAAGTAATATGCATTAGATAGGAATCAAAATAAAATGGAATTGATCTTGATTACAAGTAGCCATTGTATCTGGAAATAAAGAGTTTCAATTCAAAATTTTAGCAACAGTTTTTACACAATGAAGACATTTATACTAAGAAGAAAATGATAATGTACTAACTGGTTTTCTTAACTACATAGGCTAAAAGAGAATTACATCTCAGAGATATGAGTTGAAATTATGGAGGAAAACTGCACGACTAAATGAGTTTCAGAAATCAGATCCGCATTTAAGCATTCCATTCAGTCAAAGCCATCAAAGAAGGAACTTAATTACATCAAAAAATGTCAAAAAATTGTTGGGAAGACTAAATTTGAAAATTTCATCCTGATTCATGTACATGACTTTAAAAACAAAACATATTTGGGAACCATTCAGAATAGGTATGTGCTTTCAACAAATAAGTACATAAAAAGGGAAATGAGAAGTTGAAAAGAAAAACCTCTAAGCGCTGGAGATCAGTTACTGCAGGGGCTTCTTTCGCACTGGTCAAGTTATAGATATTCAACAGGTTGTCCCACCTTGGAATAGTCATGTTCCTTGCAAGACCATTCACAATAGCTCCAGGGTAGAGAAGAGCTTTCACAACAGGAACAGGAAAGATGTCACTTGCAATCAATTGGGAAGATGTGACGTGAATTGGTGATGAACACATGCCAGATCTGCAAGGAACCCTGTAAAAGCAAAAGTAGAAATGTTCAATCCAAAAATTAAGCTTTGGTTTTAAATTTCGTTCACCCATCGTATACACGAAAAATATAGATTTAGCTAAAGATAACCATCAATCAAAACTTAAGCTCAATTAAGCAAGATGACAATTGAATTAAAACTCAAAAAGATGCTAAGTGTTCAAGAAAATCTTAATTATCTCATACAGTCAATGAATTTCCTCAAGTCAATCATAAGACTAATAATGAAAGTACAAAAATAGAAATGTATTAAAGAGAGGGTTGAGTAATTATGGATCTTAAACAAGAAAAAAAGCGATTAGAAACTTTGCGAAAGTCGTAGAAAAAAGTACCTGAAAAGAGGGACCTGAAGAATTATAAGGAAGAAATAGATTCGAGATGCTATTGATGGCAGACTGGTCACCCAGCTCCTCGAAGTTGCTGTTCTTGTTGGTGCTTGTGCTTGTGCTGTTGCTGTAGATATTGCCATTGGCGAGCACTGTAATAGCAGCGCAAAGACCGAGAACGGACGAGAGAGCGAGCGAAAGAAAAATACTGAGAGAGTGTGGATCTGGTTCTTGTGTACGCAATGCAACAACTCGATGGATGATCTAAACACCTCATAAGATCAAATAATTGACTTTTTTTTATTTAAATTATTAAAAATTTACCCTCCCTATAAAAAATAATAATAATAATTTTATTTCATTCCATTCATAAATTAATAAATTTAATTATTTTTAATTTATTACATTAATTTTATTATTATTATTTAAATATCCTTATTAAGAACAATAATTGATCAAATTTAAAGTAAATTTCGTAAGATTTAAATTTAATTTATTTAATAATAAAAATATATATTTTATTATCTGACCTGCTTTGGATCTAGTCAAGGCAAATATATATATATATTTTCAAATATCTGTATAATATAATTTATATTTCACATAAAAAATAAGTATATATTAAATATATATATAAATAAAATATTAAAAAATAAAAATATATATAATCGGATCGAATTCGGATCAAATATTATTATTACCCGAATTCGTCACAGATATTAAATTAAAAAATTTGCCCTCCTCATTTATTAAGCGGGTTGAATATTATCTGCTCCATTCAAGTTGAGCCAAATCGAATCAAAATTACCATCTCTAATTCTTTTTTAAAGTACTTCTATTATATATTTTTTAACAATTGATTGCTATAACACTTTTATATAGTAATATTAAAATATTATTCAATCAAATTTATAATTTTAATATAAAAAAAATAAAAAATATAATTATAGATGTGATAATATTAATATTAATATTAATTAATGAAAGATATATTTGATAATTATCTATTAAATTAGTATTTAAAAAAGAAAAATATATTATAATTTAGGATAAATAAAAAAGAAAAATAAGATTTTTTTTTTTTTTTGGATAAAGTGAGTAATTTGTTTTTCAAAATTAAAATATTTAAAAAATAAAAATTTTAAATGTTTAAATATAAAAAACTAATTTTTTCCTAATAATTTCCCAAAAGTAAATTTTTTTGAACAATTTCAATTATTGAATGTGAAAAAAAAATATAAAACTTGCTACTAATAAATTTAAGGGCTCCAATTCCAAATTTTTTTTTTTTTAATTTTCAAGAATAATTAAGGTAAAACGCTGCGTTTAGAGCAAATATGAGAGGAGGAAATGTTTTCTTTGTGGATAGCTACAGCACCGTTCACATAAACCACCTCTCTCTGTAAACTTGTAATCACTAATCAGTAGATTTTTGATATTTTCATATTTGGATGAGAGATATTTCCTATTTGGGGAAGTAGAGAGATATCCAGCGAAAATGGTATTTGCTTTATCTGCTCTACAGAGTCCGGCAATTTCACTCACTGACCGATTATTCGCTGGACATCTCAGGCCATCCACTCTCCTGCTGCCACGTCACACTCTTGCTACTTCTCTCCTCGCTTTCTCTCGCCGTCGAAACCAAAATTCTCCAATCTCGAAGAAATACGAGGTAAAAGATCGAATTAAATTAACCAAATTCAAAGTTTTATACTGCTTTTGCCTTTGAGAATGACCTTTGCAATTGCTTAGAATTTTTGTGTATTTACTCTTAATTATTAAAATTTGCTGCAAGTTTTATAATTTTCTAATAATTGTAATTGTGTTTGTATAGCTGCCGTACTGATTTTTTATGAAGCTTTTTTCTGATTTTCCCTCTTCCTGTATTGTTATAGAAAAGTTCATCTCTTGAGGTTACAAGGGTGGAGGAAGATGATATAGATGATGACGCCTTTGAGGCACTCTTCAGCATGTTGGAAGAAGACCTTAAAAATGACGGATCATCCATTGCTGATGATGATGATATAAGTGAAGAAGACTTTGATAAACTTCAACGTGCTTTAGAGGAAGCACTAGGAATTGCTGATGATGACAGTGTAGAAATGCTTAACTCAGCTGGAGAAGATGTTGAAGATGTCAATGATATCGAAGAAGATGATGATGAAGAAGGTGAGGAGGAAAGACCAATAAAGCTTAAAAATTGGCAGCTTAGAAGGCTGGCTCGTGCTTTAAAAAAGGGGCGCCGGAAAACTAGTGTGAGCAATTTATCCCACGTGTATAGTTAGTAGCAATTTGAGCTTGAACTTGGAAATGCAGCGGCAAGAGTGAATATTTAACTGAATTCAGTTCCATTTTCTTAATGTTCTGGATTCTATAATGAAATTTTTCTTGTTTTTTCAGATAAAAAGCCTTGCTGCTGAGCTTTGTCTTGATAGGGCCATTGTTCTCGAGTTACTTCGCGACCCCCCTCCAAATCTTGTCATGATGAGTGCTGCTTTACCTGATGAACCTGCACCATCACCAACAATGCCCCTAACTAAACCAATTGAAGTCATTCCTGTGGAAACTAAAACTGTTGATGATGTAAAATCTGAGACTGGAAAAAAAGTACCAGTTCATGTTATGCAACACAGATGGGCTGCTCAGAAGAGACTGAAGAAAGTCCATGTTGATACCCTTGAAAGAGTATATAGAAGAACAAAGAGACCTACTGTAAGTAAAGATTTGCTCATGCTGATATTATAAGCTTTTTTATTTTTGGATCGGAAAAGCATGAGTCCAGTAATTTAAGAAGTTTTTATATGTTATTATTTTTTGTCAAATGATTTGCGAGGCAAAAGTTCATATTAGTGTTAGGGAAAAAAATCCCACCCATTGACCATGTAAATCAAATTAGTTTATTTGATCTTTGCTGAATTGTTTGATTTTTCCAAGAAGCTGAGTCAATCAAGTTTTCAACCATTCACTAGGGAAACCACTCTTCTTTAGATATGCTCACAGCCTTACTGTTGTGTCTTTCTTCTGTTTACCTTTATGTGTATTGTGTCCAAACTGCAATAGTTTATTGAGCTTCCTAGATATAGACAAGAGTATGAGTTTTTTTTGCTGATCACAGATCAATTATACTGTATTAATATTAGATGTGATAATGCAGAATGCAATGATTAGCAGCATCGTGCAAGTAACAAATCTGCCTCGCAAAAGAGTGGTGAAATGGTTTGAAGATAAACGCAATGAAGATGGGGTTCCAGACCAACGTCTCCCATATCAAAGGTCTGTCCCTGAAGCCGTCTCTTCCTGTTGAGATAATCTGTAAATTTGTACTGGATCTGATGATGGCCTCAGATATTTTATTCAACATTTCATGCTTTTTTCTATGTTTAATGCTTTTTGAAGACTAAACTTCTTGGTCTTTACACCAACACTCAATAGAAGGCACGGAATTTCAGGATCCCAGGTTGAGTTTGCTGCAGAGATGATCTATCCACTTACTACGCATTATGTACTTTTGTCTTTTTGAAGCACCTTTTGCATAGTGAAATTAGATCAGTTCTAACTTGCTATTTGTTTGTTAAGCTGTGTAATTGTTTTCAAAATCCAGTTAATGTGCCTTTCACATTTGAAAGGCCATTGAATTCTTGACACAATCTCATATCCATGTAATTACTTGGAAGAAATCTGTTGTCTGCCCATGCATTTTGGTATAACCTTGGATGAGCTACTACCCTATTCTTGTCTGCAAAATTTTGTAGCAATACAAATAGAGCAGCTACGGTCAGGTCCTTTATTTACATGGTGAGTATTTGGAAGTGGAGAAAACATTGTTACTTGGTGTATGTTTTCTACGTTATATTGTCTGAAGACTAATGTTTTATGATAAGACTCGTATCCCAAATAAAAAATAGCTTGACTTTAGCTTTCTAAAATCCAAAGTGAATGCCAAAATTTTGGTCGTAGTTGCATTTATTGCCATACAGTTTATGAATAAAGCATATGTTGTTGACCGTTATTAGCAATGATCCGAGGGATCTCAATCAGCAAAATTCAGCTAATAGCTACAAAATTTCTGCGAAATATGGTCCATTGTTTGCATTTGCCGACTGCATAACGAAAATATTATGTCATTTCCTGTGAAGACTATTGGTGTTGGGTATCTCTCTTCACAGTAACATCCATTAGCATGAAGACATTTTGAATCCAAAGTCAAAATAGCAAGTTCTCTTCCAATTATTCCATCCATTGACCTGTTTCCACTTAATTCTTCTCTTAAGCATTATTCTATATTCTCCTCGTCGTAGTATATATACCTGGAAAAAAATTCATTTTGAAGCACGAGTAATTTAACAAGCCACAATTAACAGACTGACAAAAGATTCAAGAACATCGCAACTTTGCAGAGGTCTGTAGTTTTTAGGAGGCAGAGTTCATCAGGACCAGTATGTGATGAGAAATTCTTGTTTGGTGAAGACAAGGTAGAATACGGGGAGCTAAGGCCATGCCAAAGTGGCTCAAACATTAGAAATATGGATTGTAGCAAGTCAAGTGCTGCACTAACCTCTTGCCCTCGAAGCTATTCAACCCCAGCCATGAAACAAACTTATTCTAAAGCTTCCGAGAAGCGTTTAGCTATTCCAAAATCAAAATCAGGAAAAAAGAAACCTGCTTTTAGGCATACTTTCCAGTAACAGGTAATTTTCCTGTGTCATCAACAGTTCATTTATTTATTTTGATATATTAATGTAATTTTATTCAGGGTTAATTACCAAAAAGATCATAAGCTTTCACAAAATTTACAATTTTAGTATGAATTTTTAATTTTGACAAATTAAATATTATTCTTTCAAATTTTTATAATTTTACATAATTTAACGTCGAATTTTTTTAATATTATTAAAGCGACATTAGATAAAATAAAAAATAATTAATTGTAAATAAATTCTTAAATTTTCACAAATTTGTGATTTATGCATCGAGTAATGATTATAAATTGGAATTTTATTCAGCAGCCATTATTGGAATACTGCTATCACTCAATTCTATTTTAACCAGCATATACATTTATACACTTCTCTTGGCCACATCTAATAATTTTGGTGGTAGATCCAATTCATATTCCCTTATCTTTCTGCATAAGTAAATGAAAAGATTAAGGCTAAATGATAGTGACAGATTCAAAATTGAAGTAAAAAAATGTTAGGAATTCAATTCTGACGTCTTGCATTAAAAACATGCATTGGATTATTAGACTACTTATCTAATGACATTACAAATTCACTTCAAGAAGATTGTACAATCAAATTAGTAGCATATCAATAATTTGGTTAACCTAAGCATATAATAGAGAGAAGGATTGAGTCTAAACAGCCAAAACCATATGCTCATAATTAACTCAGCAATTATATCAATGTCCAAATTGATCACTTTCGTCAAATGGCTAAGGCCACCTTTTACAACTATAGAAGATTGTAAGACTAAAAAAAAAATTGAAAGTCCATTTCTAAACTCCTTTATTCATCATGTTTTGTCAATTAAGCTTCTAAAGTTTTATTTGTTCATATTGGATCCTTAAATTTTATTTTATTTTTCAAAACGAGGACTTGTTAATGATATAAATAAATTTAATAAGAAATATTGTAACACTGGTTTAAAAAATTAAAAAAATTATGCTAATTTTTCATTATAAAAATAATTAAAGTTATAAAATGAAAGAAACGTTTATTTCTGCATTACTAAACTTTTTAAATTTCATATATTAACAATATAATTTTTTTGAAATTTTAGTAATTTATACATTGTTGCTATATGATTTCTCATAAATTTTATTTATATTATATAAAAGGTCCTCAATATAAAAAAATAAAAATTTAAGGACTCGGTGTGAAAAAATAAAATTTTATGAATTCAATTAACAAAACTTCATATTCGCCTCTTTAATTAACTTCAACAACTATCCTATATCTTCCTTTGCTAATAGCCATGGCCTCCTCCAAAAACTCCCTCGTCTTTCTCAACCATGGGCTTTGTGAAGAAGAAATAAGTAGAAATTGGATCTCCTTTCAGCCTAAAACGGCTTTTTAGCATCTTAATCATTGTTTTGGACTGAAGGGAGCTCCTAATTCTTCTATTTCTTTGATTTTGTTTCATCATTAATTAGCATGCCAATTCAGAGAGCACTACATGGAGAAAAATCAAGTATGAATTATAGCCAATTAGCCATGTGGGTAAGGCATTAGTTTCTTTGTGCCATTTAAGATGAAGCTTATTAATTAATTTCCTACAAAATTTATATATTTTCCTTTTCTTTCTACCCCTTCTTAATTTTAATGTACTTAATTGAAATGGATTAATATGGATCTCATTCTCCTCTGTTCTTGTTGCTAGTTCATATAAAGGTTCATAACTATTTGGTTGTATTGATATAATGAAAAGGGATTAGTAGATGCACATGATGTTATTACACATCTTTCCATTAAATAACATAGCCAAAGTTTTATTTTTGTTTTTAAATTATTTAAAGATATTTTTATTTCACTGATATGTTTTTAGTTTAAATATATTATTTATTATGTTCTACCACTTCTTATACCTTTCTTAATATCTACCATTTTTAGATAAATTTATAATATTTTAATTTCTCTAAAAAAATAACCAATAGATATTTTTATTTATTCTTTTATATTAAAATTATTAATTTTAATTTTTTCTTTTTAATTGAAACAATAAAATAAAAAATGAATATTTTCGTCATTTCTTTTACTAGTGGATCATCAAACCATTTCAAAAAATATCTTTATATATTAAATATATTTTATTATAAATATTTTTTAATATCATGTATATTTATATGTATAATATTATATTTTATATATTAATGAAATTAATATTATAATTTTACTATAATGTGTATTTATATATATAATATTTTATCTTATATATTAATATAATTAATTCATTAAAAAATATTATAAATCGCACGAGAGTTTATTTGCGGGCATATTTCTTCGACGATCCATAAATATATAAATAAATAAAGCTTAAAATAATACTTTTTCCAAAAACCGAGAAATACAACTTATACAAGCAAGCAGCTACCTTTGGCCAGCACATAATCTGGTCCCAATTCATTGTATGTTTTCATCTGACGCTATACTATCCTCCACGCTTCTGTCCCGACATCCTTTGATTAACTCAATTCGTCATGGCTCATATTTCTCCACGATTCCCATCTTTTTACTGTTCGATCTAAATGATATCCGAGGGCTGTAAATCACTCTGCACAGTACTCTCTGCAATTCTTTCCCTGTGACATTAATATCCCGCTCTTTTTTTCTCTACAAAACGCCGAAGAAATTTTTTCCTTTCTGTCTATGTAAAACAAGAAATGCAAGACCAAGCAAATAGTTCAATAAATAGTTCAATCGCAGCCAATTCTTTGCCATCTAGCAGTGAGAGATCTTCAAGCTCTGCTCTTCAACTTGAAGTCAAAGAAGGTCCGATCTCTTTGTTTTCTGATATTATATGAAATTCCACTTGTTTAATATATTGGTGAAGCTTTTTATTGGAAAATCTCATGATTTTAGTTTATAATTCGAAGAAAGTTTTGAAATTTCTCTCTGGGTTTTTGTAATTTAAGATTTTCTATACTTGGTCGAGTTTAATGGCGGTAAATCTATAAATCATTTTCTTCCCCCATCATATCTCGAAATTCGCCCATGTGGGTTTCGGATTAATTTAAATTCAGTGTCCAAAGTTTTCTGGAGATTCACCTTTTCTTCTTCCTGTTGCATTGTCAATTATCTATTCGAAAATTTGAATATTTAAGACATTTGTTTTGTTAATTAATTTTTTGGGAATTCAGGGATAGAGAGCGACGAGGAGATCAGAAGAGTGCCGGAGATCAGCGGTGAACCTGCGGGAACTTCAGCCTCCGGTAGAGACACTGGTACGGGTCCAGAGCGAGTACAGGCTCCAGGGGAGGGTCAGAGTCAGAGAAAGAGAGGGAGGAGCCCAGCCGATAAAGAAAACAAACGGTTAAAGAGGTAAGGCTTTCTTGATTTTTACATTTTTGCCCATCTATGTAGCCGTATCATGCGGGGCCAGGGCAACCTATGAGAAGGAATTTTATTTGAGTGATAAGTTTGTTCTGATGGGTCAGGTTGCTGAGGAACAGAGTTTCAGCTCAACAAGCTAGGGAGAGGAAGAAGGCATACTTGAATGAGTTGGAAACTAGAGTCAATGACTTGGAAAAGAAAAATTCAGAGCTTGAAGAGAGACTTTCCACATTGCAGAATGAAAATCAGATGCTTAGACATGTATGTTATAATCCCATCATCAGCATCGTCATCATAATGTTATGCATAATCGTATGGCATGCTTATGAAGTTCAATTTTCAAAATAGCCATCATTGCAAGGAATTGTGCATAATCAAACATGTATGATTTGATTGGTTATTATCTTCTTCTAGTTTTTTCAAATTAGGAAAGGGAGGGGGAAAAGAACTAGAAAATGAAAGGTCATGGGCCTATTACTAATAATAATGGGATATGTTATGTTTGTGGATGAGCCCACATCATCTACATGACCACTTCTTTATGACTGATATTTTGTCTATTATAAGGATTGGCATGAATGAATGGGAATAAAATAGACCAGAATTTTTACAATATAGTATAACTTGGAGTTTGGTCATGCCCAGTTGCCATCAATGCAATGCATGTGTGTCATGTCCATTTGCATTAATGCTCTCTAAACCTTAAACCTCCCCTTTTTGATCATTCACTTACTACCAACCACTGAGCTAGTCAGTGTGAGAAATTGAACATGGAGGTTTTCTGGGGTTTTCCCAGGATCATATATTGGAGGAAATCATTAAATACTCACCGTAATACATCCTCGCTCTTAATGATGACGCGGGATCTATTCTTTATAATTTTAGATGAATTGTATGTATTTATAAATGTAAGCTGTACTATATATATTAGCGTAAGAATGTACTGAATAATTTTCCATTGCTTGGTCAATGGTGGTAGGTTAGGGTGGGCAAAAGGACTTGGTTGGCTTGATTCAACGTGCCATAGGTTTGGATCTGTTTGGCAGTACTCAGTAGAAACAAGTGTGAAATCTACTTTATTTAATTTCAAATTTGAATTTTAGGGATTGGAGCTCCAATTCCTCCACGGCCTTGTTCGGTTCACGGATCGGTAGTTATTCTTTTAGTTTTTGGGTCCATCAAAGTATACGAGCCTACTATGGATATTCTGTCTCCCCTGCAAAACCCACACACATAATGAACCGAAGGTTAAGTTTTAGTAGCAATGCAGTGTAAATTTGTATAAAGTTGAACCTGTTTGGTTTAGCAGAGGCAGTTAGCTGTCAGCATACAACGACTAATGGTTGACTTAGATAAGTTAAACACTAACTGCTAGAAATTCTAGATTTTAACGTTGTAGTTATAATTTTGAATAGTTAACCACTGAATTTTAAAACACTATTCTAAACGTTTAAATTTATCAAACAATACATACTAGCAGTTGGAAGTTCAAACACCAAACACTAGTTCCTATTCGCTAATAGAAATGGGCACTATGTCTCTCTCTGTTGGGGTTTCAGTTAAAGCCATCAATTAGTTAATTGATCATTAATTTTGGGATTGTAATTAATTTATTGCAGATATTGAAGAATACTACAGCAAGCAGGGGAGGAGGCAGCAGTAATTCTAATGCAGATGCTTCTTTATGAGAGTCGGTTGCTCAATGAAATAGTGGTTTAAAGCTTAATTAGTTGAGTATTCTGATTAAGTGGTTGAGATATGTCTTATTTATTTATTTATTTATTGCATGAATGAAAGGAAAAAGGTAGTGAAGAGCTATCACAAGATTAGCTGTTCCTAATGACAAGAAAGAAATATTTGGTCATCTTTTTAGAAAAAACTGTCTGGCGTTTGCTGCTATTTTCTTATACCTTAAATAAAACCTTATAAATGTAAAGAAAAAAATATTTATTTTAATATTAATTTTATCAGTGAAATTTTAATTTTAATTTTAATTTTTAAAATAATTTTATTTTACCATTAAGTTAAAATAGCAATTATTGTAAACAAAAGGTTAAATTATATATATATGATTTTATTCTACTTGTATTAAGAATATAATTTTTACTCTCTCATAATCTTAATTTACTTTTTTTTTTTTTATATAAATTTGGCACTCTTCTAGAGACTTTATGTATCTAAAACTGATTTAATACTTTTCAAATATTTTTGTTAATTGTATATTGAAATTTGTAATGGATATAATGATTAAAAAAAAAATCTATAACGGATAGGTGGGCAGCAGTGTAAATTTAAGATAAATCAAATTTATTTAGGCATTATTTGATATAACTTATGAAAATAATTTTTCATATTAGAAAAAATTTATTTCTAAAAGTGATATTTTCAAAAATAATTAATTGTATGTTTGTTTATAATAAAATATAATATAAAAATTATTTATAAATTTATAAGAGTATTTTTTTGTATTAATTTTTTAAAATTAACTATATATTTAATTTAAAATTTAGCTATAAAAATTTTAATTTTTAACTTATAATTTTAGTTATCTAAATAATTATTTTTATTAAATTTGATATTTATCAAATATTATAAATTGAGTCAGAATCATTTCACCCAAAAAAAAATTATTTTTTCTTTTTATAATCTGCGGGCGTTGAAAAAATTTAAACTGGCAAAATTTGAGTCCACCGACAGCTAATTGAGTAGAAAACTGAAGCTACCCACAATTACCGGTAACTCATAGGTACAGCCTGTTACAGCAAATAGAACATTCAACTATTAAAAACTATAAATCTTGATCCATTTCATGATGTAATTGGATTCCTCAGTAAAAGTTATTTCTCCGCGAAGAACCAATCAGATGCTCACACGCCATTGAGCTCACGTAAGAGTATAATAGGTTTGTTAAAACGGAAAGCGACCTCCTAGCTGTTTTAGATGCGGCTCTGTTGTATATGACCTGCCATAGTTGACAAATTAGCAGGTAGGCAATGTCCGATAAAAAAAAAAATTCCTATAATTTCTAAAAAAATATTCTATATATTAATTTTTGTGAGAAATGATTATTATTATTATTTTTAATTTGGATTTAATTCTACTAAGTTGTTAAGTGCTCGGTTTAACACAATTTACAAAAAGAAAAAAATAACTTTTTAGATGAAAAGTTAATTTTGGCTTAATTTATAATATTTAATAAATATTAAAATTAATAAAAATAATTATTTGAATAGTTAAAATTTAACTATTTTGATAAGTTAAAAATTAAAATTTTTCAAAATAACTGAATTTTATATTAAATGCGCAGCTGATTTTAATAAATTAGTAGATAAAAATATCTTTCACTTTTATTAATAATAACAAATCTACCTATTATAAAAAAATATTTAATTTTTAGGTTAATTATTTTTATTTCTCTGCTTAGAGAGTTGAACCCTGAATTTGTGATATAATCAATTTTTCACTATTGGACATTAAAAAATTCTTGTTAACAAAAAGTAAATCAAAATTTTCAATTTTTAACTTCATTTCAGGAATATTTTTTTTTTTATCTGAATTGAGATTTTTATATCAAATTGTCTTCAGTTTAATGGCAAAAAAATATTAATCGTAAAAATTTACTTATTATAAATAATTATGAACTACTAATTATTATATATATACTATTTTATTTTTTATTTATAATAATGAAAATAAAACATAATTTATAAGTTAAGTGATGAAAATAAAAATAAAAAAATCATACTAACAGAAAAAATACTTTATGTAGAATTTAATTAATAAAATAGCTAAAATTATTATGTCTTTATTTGTCATTTTACCTTAATAAGTTATTTTCTGAAATAATTTTACCAAACATAAACAAACAGCTTATGAATTTATAAATAATTTTTAAATTGTATTTTATCAAATATAAACATATAGTTAATTATTTTTAAAAGTATCATTTTCAGAAATATAACTTTTTCCTATATAAAAAATTATTTTCATAAGCTATACGAATTAAGCCTATGTGATTAGGAGGCTAAATGAAATTTTAATTTAAATAATATTATTTTTAATTTTGACACAAATGTTAAAGCGATTAAATTTAAGCAAAATCAATATTTATTAGAGAAAAATAAATTTACTATACGGATAAATATAAAATATTTAAATTTATAAATAAAAATAATTATAATTTATAATAATATTATAATCTTGAATTAAAAAATATCATATACGAAAAAATTTCATATATAATTATGCAATTTAAGTTTTATACACATCACTATGAAAAAAAAAAGAAAAGAAAATGGAAAGATTGAAAAATTATTTTCATTATTTTTATAAAATCTCTAGAAAAATACTATTAATTGTATAGCTTTCAAAATCTAAACTCAATTTCTCATTTAACTTAATAATTATATATTTTATATTCAACTTGTAATACATACTAATATTAATAGAATTTCAATTTATTTTCTCATCTTTATTATTTTTATTCAAAAATCTCAAATTCAGGCGCATTTAAAATTCATATATTTTCTTGTTTTTAAAAAGAAATTAGCTTTTTTTTAATATATCACTCATATATATATTTATATAATATGAGAAAAATTATTCATTAAAATTATTATTATTTATATAAATGATTAGACTAATTATTATTCTTATAATTATATTTATTTTTTTATAAAATAAAATTATTTTTATATTCATATTTTCTCCATGTGTTATATTTCTATTGGTTTGATGTATAATCATAAAGTAGTTAAAAAAATTTCTTCTTTGTTTTAGAGATGAAATTAGTTATTGGTTTTGGGATTTAAATTTATAAATTTAAACAAATTTCTTGTTTCTAATAAAAAATGATCCATTAATTTATTTTTAATTAAAAACAATTATACAATAAATTTGGAAAAAAGAAAATCAGTTAGGAGCAACCGGTTCAGCCAGTAAATTCTACTAATATAAACAAAGACAAAAAAAAAAAAAAAAAAGTGACTGAAAAGGAGGATGATAAAAAGACAAGCATTGGTAGCTAATGTCAATAGCTGGAAGGAGTGGAGAGGAAAGAGGGATGGTTTATTGAGTGGGCGAACAGACGCAGATATAATCATTTTCTTCTCTTTTTGCCCTCGCTTTCCCTCACCATTTTCATCTATCATCCACAAATCTACCTCCGTTTATCGAAAATCATAGTTTGAGGATAGCCAAGACTCGAATCCACCATGGAAGCAAGTGCCGGCATGGTGGCCGGGTCTTACCGGAGGAATGAGCTGGTCCGGATTCGCCACGATTCCGATAGTGGGGTTTGTGTTCTTAGTTTACCCATTCCCATTTCCATTTCCACTTCCACGCTTCGATTTTATTCATTTGATTTGCTCCTGACTGTAACTTTTTACTGGCATTTGGGCGTGTGGATCTGAGTGTTAACTCTACTAGAGTGGCCTTTTAGCTCGAAGTCTGTGGTCGTTTTCATGGACATGTGAATTGGGTAGTGGGTCTTTGTAAATCTTTTTTCATTTCAGCTTTGATAATTAACAGCTTCATATTGATTTTCGTTAAGAGTGCATTGTAAAAGTGAGATTTCAGTTAGATGTTGACTGTTTTAGCTGGATCAATACTCATATTTTAGTTTTAGTATTTCTGTTTGGTTTTTATTTTAACCACCATTTTGAAAAAAACAGTTGCTTGTATTTTTTGGAACGCACCTTTTGATCTGAGAGTTGTTGTTGTGTGAGGGTGAGTTTTGAAGTCAAAGGATTGGTCTTTGTAGCTCTCTTAGCCAAATTTTGGAATTGATAGGGATTTAAAATTTTCCTTTGGTTTTCTTGGCCATTCGATTTTGATTTGTATTTCTATTTGGTTACATATTTTCTTATTTGGAAATTAATGGGTCACGGTGTCCTTTAACTGAGATCACGATAGTTCACTCCACTGGGATTTATCTATTGATAGCCATCTGAGATCTACTTCCAGTAACTAAATAAAGTTATTACTTGTGATTTTTGCATTTCTTCTTCTCTGTCTGAGCTGGATTTGTTTGTAGGCTAACTTTATCCGTGATGCAGTTTAATTTTTTCTTTTTTTAGTTATTTTTTATGAGGCTTTCTTTTCTCAGACCAAGATTTACATTATTAAATGTTTCCAAGCTAGATTAGGTTCCAAGGGCAGGTTAGGTGGGATTACTGAGATCAGTAGCAGGAAGTCATGGACTTCTATTACTTCTTTTTAATAGGTCTTTGGATCCCAACATTGTATTCCATTGGCATTTGATGCATGTAATAGTATTTTTTGCCCATGGGAAGTACATCTGAATATTTGTTTCGGAATTGTAATTAATATATATTGTTTGTGGAATGCAGCCCAAACCCCTCAAGAATTTGAATGGCCAAACCTGTCAAATCTGTGGCGATAATGTTGGAATTACTGCCAGTGGTGACACATTTGTTGCTTGCAATGAGTGTGCCTTCCCAGTTTGCCGCCCTTGTTATGAGTATGAGCGAAAAGATGGGACTCAGTCTTGCCCCCAATGCAAGACTAGGTACAAAAGGCACAAAGGTTAGCTTCTTTATTGATTGTTTCTCTAGGACCCCGCTATTACATGTGTTTTTTTGTCATGTAAATAAACATGGCTCTGTCTGGGTATTTCAGGTAGTCCTCGGGTGGAGGGAGATGAAGATGAAGATGATGTTGATGATCTAGAGAATGAGTTCAATTATGCTCAAGGCAATGGCAAGACTAGACGCCAATGGCAGGGTGATGATGTGGGCCTTTCATCATCCTCCAGGCATGAACCTCAACAACCAATTCCCCTTCTCACAAATGGGCAGCCAGTAAGCAGATTGGTCCCCTAACATGCAACATTTTTTTTTTTGTATCATGAGCTAGATTATTGATTTACATTGTGTTTATACACTTCTGAGGTTCTGTAAAATTGGAAGACTTATCATCAGATTGAATAATAACTAATTGTCTAGACCTTTGCCTGACTCTTGTTGATCTACTCTTACTGCATGCACCTAATAAGTGTGATGCACTTTGTTTGAGAGCCACTATTGTCATGCCGATTTGATCTCGTAACCAGTCTTAAAATTTTAAGTGAACCTTGAATTGTTTATACTCTGATTCAACAAGTCTGTCTTTTGCTAAGAAAATTTTCAGGGATGTTTAACTTCAGAAGTTGAAAAACTATTTTCTCTGAGGCACATTAATACATGAAATGTTGGGTTTCAAGTTTTATAGTATAACTATGATCTGCTCACTGTCATGCCTTGTGCCACTAGGTTTCTGGTGAAATTCCCTGCACTACACCTGACAACCAATCTGTTCGAACTACATCTGGTCCTTTGGGCCCTGCTGAAAAGAATGTTAACTCATCTCCTTATGTTGATCCCAGGCAGCCAGGTAACTGCGTTACCTGAATTTCTTCACCTCAAAAAGTTTCTACATCACTTTATTGATTTTGTGAACTTTGAGTTGATCATGTTTGCCATTGCAGTTCCTGTTAGAATTGTGGACCCATCAAAGGACTTGAATTCTTATGGACTCGGTAATGTTGATTGGAAGGAGAGGGTTGAAGGTTGGAAACTGAAACAGGAGAAAAATATGATGCAGATGACCAATAGATATACTGAAGGAAAGGGAGACATGGAAGGCACTGGTTCAAACGGAGAAGAACTCCAAATGTGAGGTTCTTTTGTAAAGTTTTTTTAGGGTCAAAGTTACAGATGCCATACAGGAGCAAAGTTAATCCATTTTGTTTTTTGTGCAAATTTTAGCAAGTTACCATCTTTATGTTTTGAGTTTGAATGCCAAACTCAAAGGATTGAATAATTTCCTTAGTTGACTAAGCATTTTTTGTTTGTACTTGTGTGTCACAGGGCTGATGATGCTCGGCAACCTCTGAGTCATGTGGTGCCTATTCCTTCCTCCCATCTGACCCCTTATCGTGTTGTAATCATTCTCCGGCTTATTATTTTGGGCTTCTTCTTGCAATATCGTGTATCTCACCCAGTGAAAGATGCATACCCACTGTGGCTAACATCGGTTATTTGTGAGATTTGGTTTGCTTTGTCATGGCTTTTGGATCAGTTTCCAAAATGGTCTCCTATCAATCGTGAGACTTACCTTGATAGGCTTGCTTTGAGGTTAGTTATATGCATTTTAATGATATTGGTTGGTTAATGAAATAAGATTATGGTTGGTGGGGGAGTAAATGGTGTTATAGCACTCTTACTTGAATTTTATGTGCTGCAGATATGATCGTGAAGGGGAACCATCACAGTTAGCACCTGTTGATGTGTTTGTTAGTACAGTGGATCCCCTCAAAGAACCTCCTCTTGTTACAGCCAACACAGTTTTGTCCATTCTTGCTGTTGATTACCCTGTCGACAAAGTATCTTGCTATGTTTCCGATGATGGTTCAGCCATGTTGACATTTGAAGCCCTTTCTGAAACTGCAGAGTTTGCAAGGAAGTGGGTGCCCTTTTGCAAAAAGCACAGTATTGAGCCAAGGGCACCTGAATTTTATTTTGCCCAAAAGATTGATTATTTGAAGGATAAGATACAGCCTTCTTTTGTGAAAGAGCGTCGAGCGATGAAGGTGAGGGATGACGTAGTTCATGCTTAAGCTTCTGTCTGTATATTTATTCTGTTGCAATCTAGCATTTTCATCATTATTCATGAAAATGAGGATAATTGTGCGTTGCAGAGAGAATATGAAGAATTCAAGGTGCGAATCAATGCCCTTGTTGCTAAAGCACAGAAGATGCCTGAAGAAGGTTGGACAATGCAGGATGGTACTCCTTGGCCTGGAAATAATTCTAGGGATCATCCAGGAATGATCCAGGTATTATCATCTTTCCTTCGAGTATCGATGGTTGCTCAGGATTGTCTTTCTTCGCATTCTTACAACAATAATATAAAATTTTCCTGTGTGGAGAGCAGGTGTTCTTAGGGCACAATGGGAGCCTCGATATAGATGGAAATGAATTACCTCGGCTCGTTTATGTTTCTCGTGAGAAGAGACCAGGCTTCCAACATCACAAGAAAGCTGGAGCAATGAATGCATTGGTTTGTCATTATAGTTCCTCTTATATAACCTCTCCCTTTATTTTGATCTCTGGTTAATCATCACAGACCATGGTATTAAAGATAATATCTATGTATACTGACAAACAACTGTATAGTAAATTGCCTTTCTACTTTTTAAAGGGATGTTGGTGCCTATGTGCACTGTGGTTCAAGTTGATTGATGGGCAGAGTACTGTAACAAAATGTTGCTTCTTCTAGACCCAAATGTTCTTCTGACTCAGTTAACCTCTGTGCTATTGTAGATTCGAGTTTCAGCCGTCTTGACCAATGGTGCCTATCTTTTGAATGTTGATTGTGATCACTACTTCAATAACAGCAAAGCTCTTAAAGAAGCAATGTGTTTCATGATGGATCCTGTGCTCGGCAAGAAAACATGCTATGTACAATTTCCACAGCGATTTGATGGCATTGACTTGCACGATCGATATGCCAATCGTAATATTGTGTTCTTTGATGTATGTTCCGGGTTGATTTATAATCAATCTGCAAAATATTTGCCCCTTGTTTTTTCTTTTTTGTTTTGGTGTTGTTCTAATGTCTCCCATTTGTGTCTTTGTTCTGTTTATTTAGATCAACTTGAAAGGGCTAGACGGCATTCAGGGTCCTGTCTATGTGGGAACTGGTTGTTGTTTCAATCGGCAAGCTCTATATGGTTATGATCCTGTTTTGACCGAGGAAGATTTGGAACCAAACATTATTGTCAAGAGTTGTTGTGGATCAAGAAAGAAAGGAAGAAGAGGTAATAAGAAGTATATTGACAAGAAGAGAGCAATGAAAAGAACTGAATCCACTGTTCCCATTTTCAATATGGAAGATATTGAAGAGGGTGTTGAAGGTTGGTTTTTCATACTACTATTTTTTTTTTTCACCCTTATTTTTTGACTATTATTAATTTAACATATAGAAGGGTCTAATTTCTGTTATTTGACTTGTTCATGAAGATGGTACATTTCATAAATGCATGGTCATTAGTATTTTGACTTTTTAACTGCTGCTTTAGTATCAAACCATTATTCTGAAGTGTCTAGATTATGTTCGTACACTGTTTGACCAACTTGAACCTGTTTTATGATTCCCGCTGTTAAGGAATTCAATCTGAGATTTATCTTGATTTTTACTTAATTGGTGACAGAAACAGCTTTGGGGGTATGTTAAATTCACTTCTTACTTATTCTTTGCAGGATATGATGATGAGAGGTCACTTCTTATGTCCCAGAAGAGTCTAGAAAAGCGTTTTGGTCAGTCGCCAGTTTTTATTGCAGCCACATTCATGGAACAGGGAGGCATTCCACCATCAACCAATTCTGCATCTCTATTGAAAGAAGCCATCCATGTTATTAGTTGTGGGTATGAAGACAAGACTGAATGGGGCAAAGAGGCAAGTCTAACTTCTTGTTTGGCAGTACATCTTGAGTACTTTCTCCGTGTATACGTGTGATTATTAATTGATCCTTTTCATTTTCTGCTAGATTGGATGGATCTACGGTTCTGTGACTGAAGATATTTTAACTGGGTTTAAGATGCATGCACGTGGTTGGATATCAATCTATTGTATGCCTCCACGCCCAGCATTTAAGGGGTCTGCTCCTATCAATCTTTCTGATCGGTTGAACCAGGTTCTTCGGTGGGCCTTGGGATCAATTGAAATTTTGCTAAGTAGGCATTGTCCACTATGGTATGCCTACAATGGAAGATTGAAGCTCCTGGAGAGGCTGGCATACATTAATACCATTGTGTACCCACTCACCTCTATCCCACTGCTTGCTTACTGCATGCTTCCTGCTTTTTGTCTTCTAACTGGAAAATTTATTATTCCTGAGGTAAGAGATTTTAATCTTATTTTTACCAATTTATGTGGGATGTTAATCTTGAGAATTTATGAATTCATTGCAATTTTTTTTTCAGATAAGCAACTTTGCTAGTATGTGGTTCATTCTCCTCTTTGTCTCCATTTTCGCTACTGGAATACTTGAGCTAAGGTGGAGTGGAGTCAGCATTGAAGACTGGTGGAGGAATGAACAATTCTGGGTCATTGGTGGTACATCTGCCCATCTGTTTGCTGTGTTCCAAGGGCTTTTGAAGGTGCTTGCAGGAATTGACACCAACTTTACCGTCACTTCAAAAGCTTCTGATGAAGATGGGGAGTTTACTGAGCTCTATGTGTTCAAGTGGACATCTCTTCTCATCCCGCCAACCACAGTCCTAATTGTGAACTTGGTGGGTATTGTAGCTGGTGTTTCATATGCCATTAATAGTGGCTACCAGTCATGGGGTCCACTCTTTGGCAAGTTGTTCTTCGCCATATGGGTTATTGCTCATTTGTACCCTTTCCTAAAGGGTTTATTGGGTCGTCAAAATCGTACACCAACCATTGTCATAGTGTGGTCTATACTCCTTGCTTCCATTTTCTCCTTGCTATGGGTGAGGATAGACCCCTTCACATCAGATTCTACAAAAGCTGCTTCAAACGGTCAATGTGGCATCAATTGCTAAAAATATTGTTTTGGAATCATTTTGTTGTCATAAATGCCATCTCCCTCTCTCGGTGTATATAACAAGAAACCAAGGTACTAAAGTGGTATTATTAAATTCATCTAATTTATGTACTTCTAGTGCTATCTTTATCTGGAACTGGAAGGGAGTTAGAACATAATCCCTTCCATGTCTTTTTTTTTTTTTTGGTCACTCCCTCAAATTCTTTCATCTTTTGAGTCGCTAAGGGAGTAGGTATCCTAGATGTCAAGTTGTCTTTGTATTCATTGTGCAGTTCTACTTATGTGATTTTTTCTTTTGGTAAAAGCGTATAGAAACCTATTAATTTCTCTTTGTACTCGGTTGAACAAGAGAAAAATTTCATGTTCTTATTATTCTTTAAAAAGAGTCATGGAGGATTTTATTTATTTAATTATACAGCTCTTTCTGATTGGAAACCAGGGCTAAATGCCTAAGGCATAAGACGTGGTTAATCAAATATTAGGATAAAAGAATTTTGAATTGTGATTATTTGAGCTACTTTATAATGACCATTGAATCAATTCATTGTTGATACCTTTTTAGAATTAGAGGTGGCAGAATCCGTTCCTCACTTAGGAAAAAAACAGTTTCTTTTCAATCTGATATTTAACCTCAATTCTACACTTTATTCAACTCAGACTTTGAAACTTAAATTTTAATTTAATTAATTTTGATTATTATTAAAAAATTAATTTATTTATTTTTAAATAGATTAAAATTCAAGATTTAATTAATAAATTATTATATATTAATATATAATTTTAATATTCTATTAGTTTCGTGTGCTATTACTCAAATTTAATTTGATTTATTACTTCTGAGTTCTAATCTAATTAAATCAAATTTAAGTAACTCACAATTAAAAGTTCAAACTAAATTAATTTAACAAGGTGGAATAAATTTAACTCATAACACTAATTATTGCAAATTAAAGTATGATTCGGATCTGGAAGCTTTAGAGTATAGAGTCTAGTTGGAATTTTAAAGAAGTATGATAAAACAGGTTTGGCTAGTGACAAGTTTTTTTTCTTAAATGGGTTTTAAGGAAAAAGGAAAAAATAGAAACAACGACGTTTGTCTAACAAATAACAATCCTCAATTGAAAATGGCGACGTTTTAAGAACAACCCCTTTGATTTAAAAAATTAAACGCAGAAGCAGGGTTTTTTGAGCTATTTATAAATATCAGCCTCCACGTTCATGAACATCTCTCTGGTGAGGAGCAGCTGAGGAAGAGTTTGTAATACCATAAAATGGAGGGAATTACAGAGGGAGTGAACAACTTGAACATTATTGATTCAGCTTCTGCTAACAAGAAGAACCGTATCCAAGTTTCTAATACCAAAAAGCCCCTCTTCTTCTACGTTAATCTCGCCAAGGTACTCTCCATGGAAATCTATTCGTTTTGTATTCTTCAAATTATATCTGTTTGTGTAGGGTTTTATCTTTTATGTTGTTTGTTTTCTTTCTCATTCTCTGCTATATTATCTTTGATTACCATTTCATTGGCTTAATTAGGCCTTCTCCTCTTAGCACAAGGAAAGGAAGTTTCCGATTTTATTACTTAATTGCTGTTTATCTTATGGCTTGATTCAATGGAGGTTTTGCATTCTTAATTAATTACTGAAAAATGCTAATGGAATGGATTTATCTGTTATTATTATTATTTTTTGGGTGTTTGTTGCTTAGCTATTAAGAGCTGGTTATGTTTTGCAGAGATACATGCAGCAACACAATGAAGTTGAACTCTCTGCTCTTGGGATGGGTATAATCTTGTTTCTCTAGTTGCTTCCTTATATATTTCCTGTTATTTCGTTAGCTTTATTAGTTCCTTGTGATGATTACTGAAGCACAAAAACCAAATTGAACTGCTATGATCCTATTATGTCAACAATAAATGATTGTGGTTCATTATGCACTTAAACTTCTTTGTTATTGGTATTCATATTAGCATTGACTCGTACTTCTTTGTTATTGGTATTCATATTAGCATTGACTCGTATGTTTATCTACAGCTATAGCAACAGTCGTGACCATTGTTGAGATTTTGAAGAATAATGGGCTGGCTGTTGAGAAGAGTGAGACTTCTATTCCTTTCTTATTATTCCATTTCATTTGATTAGTTGAAGCTGATTTTTTGAGCTCAATGACTCAGTATTTTGATACTCATGGACAGAGATTATGACTTCCACTATTGACATGAGAGAGGAAACAGTAGGGCGGCCTGTGCCAAAAGCAAAGGTAAATCCAAAATATAACCCATTTTGAATTTAAACCCAGATTTTCTGTTAGCATTCCATGCAATAGATAGAATCTTTGCCAGATCAGTTTTTACTATAAAAGTCCAGCCTGAATTGTAGTGGGATCATATCCTTTCTTTTATTGCAAATTAGGACCTCTGTTTTTGGTAAATTCAAAACTAGGATTTGAGTGTCTAAAGCTCTCTGAGAAACAACGGTAAACAGCAATGGATGCTTGAAAGGCCTTTTTTATTTATTATTATTTTTTTTTTATTTTCTTATGATCTATGATTGAGAGTTCTAATAAGCAGGCCGAGCAATGAATATGCACCTGGATTGGATTAAACCCAGAGATGTTGGGTGTCGATGGTTACCCTAGGGATCTAAGACCAGTGCTTATTGTTTATCAATTCTAAAACTATCAAAAGCCTCCAGTGGATATTTTTCATGTGTTTTGTCTTGTACATGGAGTGTGCTTGATTTGGATATTTTCTTATGAAATATATTCCCAAATTCTAGTTAGGAGGTGGAATATTCATATGGATTAGATATTTAAACCCAAGAAGCTTCTGAAAGCAAGCAATTTCTCTACAGATTTTTCTGTCTGTCTTGTGCCTGTACATATTTGTAACCAACTAACCAAAATATCTGTTTGTCTTGTTAATAATAGCCATTTTCAACTATTTATGTTTGGTGAGTGGAAGACTGACTGTGAATTTGCTTCCTGGTAGATTGAAATATTGCTTGGGAAGACAGAGAAGTTTGATGAGTTGATGGCTGCTGCTACTGAGGAAGGGATAGATACCGAGGAGCAGAGCTGAGCTTGAAAACAAAGTGAATTATTTACTTAGGTTCCTTTATTGTGGACATCTGTAACCTTCTATTTTAGATTGTGGATTTATAAAGTTTATGAGCTGTTATAATATTTCTTGTAGGAGGCATTGTAAAAACAGTGCACATTGCCATTCAAAATTCAAATTCATTACCAGGTTGGGTTCAAATGCAGCTGTTGATTGTTGGCTATTTTCAATTACCGATCTGATAGTTTGTTGTACTCCGTCCTCTTGCGATTTTATTTGCACTGGTTTTCATCATCAAGAACCATAAGCTAGAGATAACTTTTGGTCACTCTAATGGGGTATATCAGTGATGCAAGCTTGGTCATCGTCATTGATCTGACTTTTTAACCTCAGATCTTAGCTAAATTATCTTAAATTGCTCCCCAACCAAGAAATTAATTAGTTTTGCCAAGGGTTAAAAAGCAGGGTGGTGGCAGAATGGAATAAGATAGTAAACAGCAATGTGATTTCTTCGCCCAACTTTCTTCAATATGAAATTTGTCTGTCTGGTTCTTTTAAACAAGGACAGAAAACAAAGACCGTAAAATTCCAAACATTCGGTTCTTATTGACCGAGTCCTGAACAAAATAGCTCAGCACTGAAAAAAACTGCAGAATGAATTTAGCTCGAGTATATCAATTAGAAAGTAGTCGAGACCTCTTTAGCTTCCAACTATTGCTCTTCATCATCCTCTACGAGTATCCTTTTACATGCTTCATAACACATAAAAGCTATCCCAGCAGCAGGTACCAACTTCAAGCAACTGGGACGCAACCCTTTATATAAACCTTGGATCCCTTCTTGCTCAAGTATACTTGCAAGTGCATGAAATACATTCTTGTATACCTGTCTTCCACTGACAGCTCCCACCTGCATATGCTTGCGAGCAACCTCAAGTGGGAAAGTTGCACTACTTGAAATAGCTCCAGCAGCTGAACCAATTAAAAGAGTTTCAATATTGCCAATCTTCTCTTGCTTAAAAACTTGCCGATAGGCTTTCCGTAATGTATCATAAGCACAGTAATTTGTTGCAGCATATGGAATAACTCCAATGAGGCTAGGGGCAAGGCCTCTATAGAGTTCTGAAGGTCCCTCTTCTCGCAATATTTTTAAGAATGCATCTACTATACCATTATAAACACCTCTCTGTAAATAAAATAAAACCACCTTAAAAAGAAAAATATATACTTAATATCTCAATTTCCAGGTCTAGGTTTTTTATGTACCTGTATAGTTAATCGAGTCTTGACCAACTCAAGTGGATATGTGCACAAAGTTGAGCTCACTCCAGCACAGGCCCCAGCAATTAATGAGGCAGGAATTGGAAGTTTAGGTTGCTCCCCAGGCTTGGGTGACAGTTTCTTATTAACAGTGTCAAATGCAAACAGCTGCGATGAAAGCTAATTACATGTGAGATAACAATAAATATCTCAAACTATATCATTGCTCTGGAAATGCTACGTGAAGTTGCATGGCTTTTTTCTTCATCCAATAAAACTGACTGTAAGCCATTTCCACACATTATAGGACTCTATGAAACAAAACCACTCTTTTGTATCTGTAAGTAAGCTAAATAATTTTAGAAATTAACCACATAAAAAATAGTTTAGAACGTCTAAATGGAAAATCAGTATAGGACTCTCGCTTTAGTTTGGATCAGTGATTGGTTATCTATCCTCAGTTGCATGAGATTTATTCATTGTAGATATACAAGACTGTAGTGGGCAACCACAGGCAAACCATCATCAGTACCGAAAAGCATTATGAACCTGAAGGGGTTAACACCAACCAACCAGCAGTTTGAAGCCTATCCTCTGAAACAGATGGTTGTCATGTTCACCAAGGAAATCGAATTATCAAAAGGATATCTCATGCATACCTGATGAGGTGCAATATAAAGGAAGCACATAGGCCAGGCAGGGTCGAGTGACTTTGCCCTAAATTTATTAAAAAAGATGTTTCAAAAGGGTGGGCAATATGCGTATTCAACTGAAAACTTGAGCAGCCTGGCAGCAACTCATTTTTTTGTTTGCATAGTTGTGCTGCCATCAAGCACAAAACACAGCTAAAAGTGGACCAATACTAAGATACTAAACTATAGTGTCCAGTAATGATTCAAGCATATCCCCATCCATTGCCTTATCTTAATTGATTGCTATTTAAAATATGAAGAAAAAGAATACTAAGGAAACAAAGAAAAGAACTTATTCTGGGAAATTTGTTTTTTATGAGCACAATCACTATTTATAAGATTGGAAGCAGTATTCTCAAGGAATAAAAAAAGAATTGGAACCAAGAAATAACAGCTTTTAGCAAAGAAGAGATAAAATAAACCTAGTATTAATAAAAATAAATAAAAATAACAACAAGAAGAAACCTTGGAACAGATGTGTCAATATGCTCTCATTACAAATTACATGATCAGAAGTAAGGAGCAACACTGTTTTATAATTTATAAGAAAACCAATCCTCCTTTTGGCAAAGCGTAGAAAATATGTAGGGCTAATAAAAGCTAACAAAGAAGAAGATATATTAGAACAGATGTGTTTATATGACAGCCATTCCTATCTATATGACTGTAAGGAACTACCATTGTTTTATATGATGATGGCCATAAAACAAACAATAAACAAGAAGAAGAAGAATAAAAGGGGAAAACAAATGATAAAATAACTGTCAGAAATGATACCAGAAAGTTTTCACTCCTATAGAGAAGAAGACAAAAATCAACCAGTTAAACAACAATAAAGAAATTTGAATTTGGTTTTGCACCATAATTTCACATGATTTTGTCTTCTTTCCCCCAATTTCTTATCACCGCTTTAAAATATACTTTAACCAAGTCTAAAGACATACAAGCTTATATTCCCACTAATTTTAAAATGGAGAAACTCTGATGTTACATTTAGGAGAGGTCAGAATTCTTCTACCTATTACATGCACCAAACTATTGTATCATAAAGTGTCCAGAATGTTTAAACTTTTGTTTATAATAAATTATCTATTGATTTATAATTAATTTTCATTAAATTTTTAAGTACCAGAATTATGAGGGTTTTTTAGAATCAACTACCTAAGCCAATAAAAACAATCTTTGGACAATTAACATTCATATTTAAAACATAAAAAAAGAGGCACAAACACACGCAAAAATACTGAAACAAAAAGTTAATAATGGCGAGAACAAATTTGCAAACCAGTTCAGAATCAAACAATCTATGTGGTATCATTTATCAGTATCCAATTTGGACACTCTCAGGGAAACAAATGAACCAACATCGAAATAGAAACAAACAAAAAGGGATGACATCAAAGAAACAGAACTTAAAACTGGTTATACAGAGAATATAACTAACAAAATTGCAAAGTGAAATTACAGTGTCCACAGTTGCAAAATTAATTAATAACATTAGTACATTACTAAGCAGCAAATGATAAAAGGGTCAATATCTACAAACAATCATATAAACCAACAGCACTCATACAAAGCAATCAATCAACAACGATTAGCATCTCCATGATTTTGAAAAATGTAAAATCATGAACAAATTTATTACCTCTATGGCCTTGCTAGGAGCAACCCGAATAACATTAACCAAATTGCCCCTAAATAAACCCTTCCATCCATCAGTCTTCATTATGTTATGGAAAACCTCAGTGGTAGTATGCCCACTGCTCCCCACCATTAAATGCGTCCTTATGGTCTCCAACGGAGCAACAGCAGTCCTTGAGACAGCACCAGCTATCCCTCCACTAACTAGCCGTCTCACCATGGGATTTTTAACCTTAATCTGCAATTTGAGCCCACCCTTCTTCTTCTTTAACTTCCCTTCCTCCTGAACCCCTACAAATGACAAATACTTAACATACAAATCAGTATAAAGAGATTTTATGCTGTTATTGTCACTGGAATTTGGGAACCCCATTCCCATCTGATTAATGCTTGCAAAAAGGCCTCCACCGGGAAGATATTGCCTATCTTGAAAGTTCCATTGAGACCCCCAATCAGAGATTGAGATAAATCCAAATCCATCCCTTTTGTCATCAAATATCTGGATTGCACGCCTACCCATTAATCAAAATCCTGTGATAGACCTTTTTCTTAGGCTTTGGTGAATGCCTCAACCTGTTTTCCTCATCCCTGTATAATGATTTGGGATTGTTTGGCAAGCAAAGATTAGATTTTGAGCAAATGGGTATCCAAAAAATCCATTTTACAGAGAAGTGAGTATGAAATAGAATTGAGAAATGGAAGAAACTATGGATTGATTAAAGAATCGAAGAGAAAAGATAAAACCAAGAAAATGGAAATGAGAGAGAGAGAGAGAGAGAGAGAGAGAAGTGGGGGCAGGTGAATCTCTCTCTTTCTCAGGGTGATACCGTTATATAAATATTTCAGAGTTTAAATAGCAGCTACCGGAGTTTAGTTGATGGGGAAGACTGGAGTGTTAGGTTTTATTTTGCGTTTGGGAAGTTAAAGCAATTTCTCTTACTTTTGGTTTTTTCAATTATGCCAAAATTTAATTTATTTACCAATTAATCATCGCCTTTTTTTTTTTGGCATTGGTAAAACTCCAAAATCTGAAATTTAAGCTTCAATTAGAGTGAAATATATACATATTTAAAAAGGATTTTATCTTAATATTAAGTTAAGAAATTCAATTAATTATTAGAATAGACCAAATACTTGTAGTATATCCTTCTTGAAATTAATAGATAGGTAAAAAATTTTGTTGAGGAAAAATACAAATAGTAAATTAAATTTCAATTTCTCAATACACCTCTAAAATACAAAGTTTGAAAAGGAAAGATAAAATCATATCTATAATAAATATAAATCACTTAGTTTATGAATGGAGAAAAAATAAAATCACTGTATCTCTTTACTGTAGCATAAAAATAGTAATTTCATATGAATTTTAAATCGCAAGTTGTTCAAATTAAGTTTTAAATAATCTATTTTAAAAGTGGATAACCTTTTTAAAATATATCTGATCAGTTGTAAAATTGATTAATACTAAATTTACTTAAATTTAAGAAGAAATTGTCGCCAACAAAAAACTATTTACCAGATAAACCGAGTCAAAAACATAAAAAAAAAATTCTGAGGCACAAAAGCTTATGGTCCATTTCAAATAGGTAAAGTAAATGTATTGACAAAACTTAAATATTATTATAATTTGATTGCCTTAGCTGCCTTGTGTATTTGAATTTCAAACATGTTTGCATAACCTATTCAGATTTTTTTATTTTTTTTTATTTAAATTGGTTAAACCTTCAAAGTCTTGTTTCTGTTTCCCTATTAATAAGATTTGTCAAGATCATGGGCAAAAAAATAGCTATCTAGATTGAGATACTTTGAATAATTAAAATTAATTAAGAATGTATTTTTTTTTTAAAAAATATATATATATTTTTAATGATCTTAGATAGAAATGAATGAATAAATAAATAATATTTCCATGCAGCCCCAAACTCATATGATAAATAAACTTGGCAGGTCATAGTATTCCAAATTTGACTACCATTATATAAATAACTCATCATATAATATGAGCATAGGATCCAGAGATGACTTAATAACCAAATGCATATTTTTCTGAGTATTGCTTGGCTAATTTACATCAAATTAATTGCTGTTCAGTCCTATGAAACTAGTCAGTAATGTTTTTTGAGAGAAGAGTACTTTCTTACACTTCTTATCGTTCATATTCATATTCATATTCATGCTATTATTGACAATTAGTAGGTAAAAAAGAGTTTAACACAGTTTGTTATTAAATTTTTTTAATTAATTTTTATGTATCATAAAAAAAAATATAAATATTATTATAAATAAAAGACATATAAATATAAAATTATTATATATTTTATATAAATTTTCCATCAATATTTTTATCTTTATATATTAATATGAAAATTTAAATTATCAATCATTCAATGAAAAATTATGTGAGAATAAATAATTATAATGTATTAAAAGTATTATTTATTATTCTATATTATTAATTTTTCTTCATTTAATTTTTCCAATAAGATTATTATATAAGAATTTTTTTTTTAAAAATCTCTTAAATTTTCGTATTAAATATCCTATTAATTATCTAATATTTTTTTTAAATTTAAATATATAAAAAATTTAAAAATTTATAAAAAAAATAAATCAAATGGTGAATATAGATAGAGTTTTAAATTTTCTCATACCACAACTTTAATATATATATATATATATATAATAGATAAGAGATGTGATGATAATAACTTATGAGTAAATTTGTACATAATAATTAATTTGGATTATAAATTTAATGTTTATATATTTTTTCTAATCATAAGTCACATTTGTCTTAGTGTTTATTAAGATTAGATATCTTAACTTATGTGTATATTAATATTAGATTTCTTATACAAATACTTTAATTTAATTTAATGGCGCTGAAGTTATAATAAGATTACGAGATTTCAAATTCTTAATGATATTGGAATTTAAATTTCTGTTTCAATGAGAACTCAATGAATAAAAAAACATTAGGAAGATGAAATGAAGCCATTTCCGGTCTCCATTAGACCCTGAGTCTGTCATTTCTAAGAGCCCAGAGAAGTAGAAATGTTAAAGATTTGGGCCATGAAAGGTTATGGTCTTAGCGTTGAGTTATAGATCAAGTAATTGGCCCCAAAATTAGTGGAGTTTCGGCCCTCAAATCAGTAGCTTATATCGTTCCAAACTGAAACCGAAATGCACGCTCCAAACGATCCGGTGCAACAACCTCGTCGCCGGTCATAAATAGAAACGACTTGTAGTTAATAACTGAATGGACTAATGAGTGGGGATGACAAAATTTACTTAGTCCCCCGAAAAGAAAAAATAATTTTTTATTTTTTTAAGTGGGAAGCTGATTTTGCCTCAATTTATAGTGTTTGGTAAATATTAAAATTAAAAAAAATAATTATATAGATAGCTAAAATTCAGCTATTTGGATAAGTTAGAAATTGAAATTTTTCATGAAAACTGAATTTTAGATTAAACGCGTAGCTAATTTTAAAAAATTAATAGACAAAAATATCCTTATAAATTTATAAGCAGTTTTTAAATTGTATTTTATCAAACACAAATATATAGCCAATTACTTTTAGAAATACCACTTTTAGGAAAAAAAAAATTTCCTCCATATAAAAAGCTATTTTCATAACTGCGGATATTCGATCTGTTTAATAAATGAAACAGAATAAATTTTTTATTTTATACATATAATATGTTTGGATAATAATAATATTTATCTTAAATTTAATTTGATTATATATTTTTTTAATTTTTTAATTTTTATTTATAAATTTTTTAAATTTATAATTATTTTTCATGTGAGATATAAATTATATTGTATGAATATTTAAAAAAATATATAAATATATATATATATTTATTAAAAACAGGAAACGTTGAACGAACACTTTTCCTTTCCAAACTGAACAAATAAAGGAAAACATTTTAATTTAATTAATTAATAACACAAGAGTTTCTCCTCTTAAAAAAAAAATAATCTACAACACAGGTGTCATGTTATGGCAAATATGCATGGCTTTAATTTGGTGTCATCCATGGATTTGTCGCTGCCACGCCGGCCATTTAATTTAAAATGATTGCGCGGTTTATATTTTGGCTTTCTTTATTATCAGTCTAAATCTTTTGTTATTCTATTTCATTTTTTTTAATATTTTATATTACAAAATTTTAAAATATTTTAATAATTAATAATTATTTATAAATAATATAGTGTTTAAAAAATTAAAAAAAATTAAAATAAAATATATAATAAAATAAAAGAGTAAGACTACTTTATTATTAGGCAATCTCCAATCATAAATATTAAAATGCAGTCAACTTTATATTATTTTACAGTTTATATCACATCAAACAGTAATTTCGTATCTAATCATAACTCCATTTTTAACACAATTTTTTACACATAAAAAAATATTTTTTTTATATTCTTTTTATTTATTTTATACAATTTATTATAATTTCTTAATATTTTATAATATTTCACTAATTGCCCATAAATAAATATATTTTATATATTTATTAAAAAAAATTTAGTATAATAATTGGTATAAATTAATTTATATTATTTCAAATTCTTATATTATATATTCAAATTAATTATTTTTTTAAAATATAATTTTTTTACAAAAATTTAGATAATATTAATTTTATTACTATATATATATATATATATATATATATATATTTAAAAATTATAATTTAAATATAATGGATTTTTTTTAAATTAAAATTTTTAAAATTAATTGTTTGTATAAATTAAAAATTAAATAATAATATTCAAAATAATATATACTTATTTATAAAATTTATATATATATAAATTAAATATATATATATATATATATATATATATATATTTTTTACAGTTGATGAACAGCATAACATTAAATTGATCTCTTATTATTCACGAACACTATTTTACAATATAAAATAATATTTGGTTTGAAAAAAAAAATTATGGTAAAATGGCGTGACATTTTGCCGCTCGATTGGAGGTCGCTTATTATTGGCAGAACTACTGTGTTGACTATTAACAACCATTATGTGTCATCTTATCACTTTGGTTAGTGCTTTGCCTCAGTGGTAGAGTCGTAAGTTTTTCTCCTAAGTGGCCCAAATCAACACAAGACAAATTAACGCGATACAGTCAGTCAGAGGCATTGACAACTGAGAGTTGACTATTGGTGGTAAACTCAGTCACAGATACTAAGCGTGCTTCACATTATCATCACCATCCATCGCCATTTCATTTTCAGAGCAGTCAGTTTACAAAACCACATTCACATACAAAACCACATCTGTATATGAAATTTTGCAAAGATGAAATTATTTACTTTTTGAATACCCTTTTTAGTTCTAGAAAAAAATTGACTTCTGTTTGGGAATGATTATTAACATATGGTTTTGAATATGTTAATTACAATAAATTAATATTTTAATATGCTATAATAGCGTCTAAGAATAAATTTCAATCTCAATTATACTCATTTAATAAGAAAATTACAAAACAAAGTGTGCAATGTGAATGTGTGATCTGAATTTCATGTTATGTTATAGGGGTGAATATTAATCTCTTACTTGGAGGAATATATGAGTTCATCATGCTGAAAATAGGATTTGCCATTTTTAACTTCATTCGTCAATACGACACGAATATAACACATACAAAATGAGTTTGAGTTTAAACATAAATAAATTAAATTCATTTCTGACATATAAAAAATTAAATATAAATAGAATCTGTGTAACTTATAATAATACATTATAATTCATTTAATAATATATTTATATGTAAAATATATACATATACTTAAATTTATTGAAAGTCATTTATTTATTTTTAAATATACTTATAATATTTAATGCACATAGATAACATATAAATATAAATTTATAAAAAAAAATTAATTAGATTTAATTTAATTTATATAACATAAAAATCTCTTTATTTTAATTAATAAAAATATTTTAAAATTAGAATTCATTGAATCCCTCTTATTTTAGTATAAATTAATTATATACTAAGATTAAATATATTAATATATTAAAATTTATACTAAAATAAATATTTATGTGTCATATTTTTAATAAAATTTATTTTAATTTATATATTTAAATGGGTTAAATAGATTATTTATATGACAAGTATAATAAAAATGTCCAGAGTTAAAGAATTTTAACATCATTAATTTAATAAATAAGTTAGATTAGATATAATATAGCACAGTAATACGGCACCACACAAATTGCCAGCCTAGCTGAAAGAGTGGGTCCCTGTGCTCTTGCACGCTTAAAGCCAGAGAGAGTATTTAGGAATGAAAATGAGTGAGACGCCCATCAAGAACAAGAGTTTATATATATATATGATCAAAATGAGATTATTGACGACAACTTCATCAATGTTCTTGCTGTTATTCTTGTGTTTTGAGATTCAGATAACGTTAGGGGATGTTGGAACAGCCAAGTCTTATGATCCTCCATACTTGCGTATGTAGTATAAATAAATAAATCCTTTCCATTTGCATCTTATTAATTTTATTCAAATATTAAGTAGATTGTTTGTTAATTTTTACAAGTGCTTTAGCATGCATACAACAGTTTCACTGGTTTACGCATGGGCACAAACTTGTGAATTATGACACTAGGCAACTCCCTAAATTATATTTTCTTACCAGGAGATTTAATTGGTACAAAATTCTAATTTCAAGTAGCCGTCTTTTCCATTAAGGTTCCATTAGTTTAGTCTTATAAAAGTTGCTTATTATTATTATTATTATTATTATTATTATAATTTTTGAATTCATCACATCATAGACAAATGTCAAATTAGTAAAATAGAAATATCTTTTATAATTTTACCCATAAATTTGAACTCTTGTCAATATGGAGACAAGCAAACTCGCTTGCATTTCAACGGTCGGTAGTGTTATTATTTATATTTACTTATTTAGTAATGAGCAATGCTTTGTATACTTGCAAACTATGAAATGATTAGTACAAGCAATAAACAATAAAATTCAACTCGAATGATACGCATGATAATAACACAATATTAGTGACACCCAAAAAGAGTCATTTTCTAGCTTTTTCTCTATTTGCCTCCTCTGAATCTCTTTCTTGTGCTCTACTTTACAAATGAAGCAACCAAATGCAACGGTTACGACCCAGATCAATTCCCCCAAAGCGGATACTTTATCGCCGCAAGTGATGGCTTATGGGACAATGGAGCTGCTTGTGGTCGGAAATACCGAATGCGGTGCATCAGTGGCCCACGGCGAGCATGTAAGGGTGGATCCATAGTTGTGGAGGTAGTGGACTTTTGCCGTGATAATCCATGCCCAGCAACAATGGTGCTCTCCAAAAAAGCCTTTGATGCTATCTCAAGAATACCCACTGCGAAAATCAATGTCGAATATATACAGTAATGATCTTCCTAAAAATCCCACAGATTATGCGCGCGCGCACATATAAATCATCTATAAATGACCATACTATTTTCTGTTTGCAGGATTTGATTTGATGGGAGATTCTTCAATATGCCATGCTTAATGTATCTCACTCATAAAATATTAAAGAACACTATGAGGAAGTCGATCAAATGACCGCTCTGTATGGCTTAATGAGATTTAAGTATTATAGGATTCTCTTGTTTTCCACTACTGTTCTTATGAATAAATTCAAATTCCTTTCTCTCTCTTGTTCTGCCAAAGCCAGAAGACAACAGGTCAACTACTAATAGCTTAGTTTATTTTGCAATCGTGCTATTCTCTCTCCCTTACATCAGATTTCTAGATATAGTTTTAATACAAATTTGGAGACAGATAACTGATCTTCATAAACGAAATCTCTCAACCATATGACATATCAAGATAGCCTTTAAATTTGAACTGATCTTCATAAACTGAACTCTCATCAGACAATACTGCTACCGCTAAGTTTTGTTATCAAGATAAACTGTTTCCAAGAGCAAAAGTATTTCAATAGAGTATGAGATACAGTGACAGAGGCTTCAATTAGAATTGCAATTTCATCAACTGTATACTTTGTGTTAATTGTACAACACATTGCTCCGGCAAAAAAATAATACAATTGCTACTATATCTTATATTACTGTAGTCTTACAAGTATTTTTATTTTTATTGCTTATGCTTTAGTATGAAAAGGAAAGCATAAGTTAAAAATCACAGAAGGGGGGAAATCAAAAGAATTGGGAATATGATGTACTAACATCACTATAACACATATAATGGAAGGACTAAACAGAGATTAGAAGTACAATAATTTACCACTCATGGTAATGCTTCAAATTGTAGAGTAGTTGAATGTTCATTTCCAAACCCTTGATGCTGCCTTTGGAAATAGGGATGAAGCATGCCAACTCCTTCCAGGTACAAAGGTGTCTGCATTTCAATCAAGCGTGAAACCTACAGGGACAGCTTGACTGTTAACATACAACTTGAAATTATTTCTTTCTACTTTAATACACAAAAGCAAGATATGTAGCGAATGATCATTCCTCATAACCCTAAATAAAGAGATATCACCAGTTCACCACCAATTTTTGTTCACAAATTATGTAGAATCCAAAATATGGTTAACAATACTTACTGCTCTGCGGAAGGCGAACATCTCTTCTTGACCAGATAGCATGGAAACTATGCCAGTTGGTGCACCTCCAATGCCCACATTACCTTCAGCTAATACATTTCTGCGAAGTTTCCCACCTTCTGTCTCTGTTTCAAATTGGAAACTGGAACCAAAAAATAAACACACTCTTGTTATTATGAACACACCTTTCAAGGAAATAAAGTAAAACATATTCAACTGTGCGACCCTCTGATAATTGCTTGATATACACACAAGTAAACATTACCAACGAAGTATGAAAGAAAATTCAGGCATGATAATTATGGTATCATATTCAAGAGAGTTACCCTCTTTCAAATACATAATTAATGGAAGTCAAAAAGAACTCTTGAATGAGTACCAGAGAATCTGACCTGATGACAATCAAGGACAGTGCAAACATGCAGTTCATGGCCATCAGTTTCCATCTCCTTATATCCTTAAAAAGGAATTTCATAATTTGGCAGTCCAGCATGCATGGTTTTTTACTTAGTTGTCAGTTGATGCAAAGCTAATGGTCCCTCTCATCGTCTATGCTAGATTTACAGGCAAGTTATGCATCAAATTTGATTTGTACATTAGCAAAAGGAACCCCAAACTAATTTACTTTTCTAAGATTATTTACACATCCTACCACCAGAGTCAGTTTGTGACACACAAACATTTGTAGAGACTGATCCCGCTTTAGCTGTCACAGGTATTTTACCTATTCAATCTCTAATGCAAGGGTATTGTTTGATTTAGGGGCTACCCATTTTTTTGTCTTTTTACTTTGCTAAGAAGTTGATTGTAGCAAGTAAATTGTTAGAAAATCTATTGGTCGTGTCTACTCCCTTAGAAGAAGAAATAGAAGTCCAAAATGTGTTCCTTTCATGCATGGTTAATATAGGTGATAGAGATCTTGGGCAAGGAGCAAGGAATATTTTGACAGCAAGTAAGAAGTAATATTAAAAGAATTAAAATCTCTTGTTCAGCTTAGCAAAACACTTCGGAGCCATGGCAACATGTTGCACCTGGATCTTCATGAACAAAAGAAATCATGAGATTTTCAAGTCGATAAGATTTTGCAATAATAGCAACCCTCATAATTACTTCAGAGAATTATAAAAACACCTTGTGCAAGAAGGAATAATGTAATTGTAAGACTGCAGGAAGACAAGGCAAATATGTATAATTTGGAAACTGAATAGAGAAAAAAGAGCTGGCAGACTCAAATACGCACTTAGAATATCAATTCTGTCAAACCATAAGCCCATAATCTATTAGTGCAGATAACAATTGAGACCAACATAAACATAAAGACAGAACTACCTTTCTAAATCAAAAAGGGTACCCTCTTCAGTTCCTTGAAATAGGTCATCAATAGAAGAAGCTGAGGAACAAATGAGGCAGCAATGATGATTGTACAACTCATCTATAAGGGTGATAAATCTACGTGCCTGGAATGTGAAATCACAAATTTAACATTGAATCATAATAGTCTTAGCTGAAAACATGTTTTGAAAAGAATCCAAATCTGCCACACAGCAATAGATATAAAAGATCCAAAAAGATAACACATAAACAACAGCACATCACTTTAAAGGCATATATAACATGTCTCTATGCATGTGATCCAGCAGAAGTGGAAAGGAAGGGGAACATTAAAGCACATAGCTGCAATGTGAAAATAGTTGACACCATTCACACAAACATATGTGCCTAAATTCCTCTCTCTCTGTCTATCTCTCACGTTTATTTTGTTTATGTCCCCCTGCTTTTACTATCTGGTTTATATTTCATTCGATGATTTGAGGTCTAAATCAAATAGGAACAGTGAATAAACGACATAGCAGTTTGGTTTTGCACTAAGATCAAACATCACCATGTTTCACATCATACATAAACTTTGTGGACCTCATGTACAGTACATTTCTTTAGGTAGCACAAAGAAATAGTGTCACCTTGTCACGGACTCGCATGCTCATTGTTGGAATATCAGAGATGAAGATGGTATGATAATTTTTTGCGACTGCAATATAATCTGCTGCACCTCGCTGCATATAATCAACAATAAGGCAACTCACCACCCAAAAGGGAGTAAAGGAAAAACAAAAAAAAAAAAGAAAAAGAAAAAGAAAAGGAGAACCAATCATCCAAAATCTCAGAACAAATGAAGCAGATAATATTTTAAATGTTTAGCAATTTTCAGCGTTGATATAAGAACAGCAACTAGATCTTTCCATGATATATAAAAACCTTTAAAAGCTGTAAAGAGACACATTTGTTCCTTAGTCAAGTGTTTTGAGAATTTGAGACCCAGTGAGAGAGATGTTTTACCTAGCCTTTCAGTTTGATAATATATTTTCCTTATCTTTTCATTTTTTTCTTTGCCTAATTCCCACTGCTCTGCTTTTTTCAGCTAGGTTAATGACACACCATAACATATTTACAAAGATATATGGTTCAACTAATATGTTAACAAGACAATGAGAAAACAGACTCATTATATTGTTTACATAGATATTTTAATGAGTATGCATGGCTAGCATAAAAAAATCCAACACATTGTTCATATGTTGGGGGAAAGAAAAGCAAAGATAATAATAAAAAAAAAATGTAGAAAACAAGCATAATACCGGCTGACCACATAGATACTCAAATGTGAACTTTGCCACTCCATTGCAGCTTTTGGGAATCACCAACTTTCTAGTTCCAAAAGAAAGCAGATATCAAATTGGAACCAAATATTTAATACATGAATATATGTCTGATATTACCTCCCAAACATAACTGGGACAGTAGCAGAGGTGATTTCTCCTCCCAACTGGTCGGTCACTTGACACCACATTTTCTCAAACTCCTTTACAACAGTGTTTTCCAATGGCCAGAAAAAGTGAACCTGCATGTGTAATTATATTTTCAATTAAATGCACAAAGCAAGGAGAATTTCTACATTAATTTTTGTTTGTCTCTATCGCACTCTGATTGAGATATAGCTTAAAAGATCTCCAAGAAGGTAAATAACTAGGAACAAGTACAATTACACTAGGTTCCGCAACAGAGAAAATTAACTAACATAAACTAGATAAGTACAGAAGGACAGAGATAACAGTGCCGAGGCACTACATGAAAAATTCTTCATTTGATGAAACATGGGAGATAAATAGCACTTATCAGCCTCGCATCCAGTACTATTTTGAAATTTTGAAAACAGGTGGTGGATGTGTCAATTGTTTCAATTCTATGTATAATGTCAAGATACTCAAAGAACTAACAAATGTAAAGATTCTAAAGTGAAGAAAAGCTGGAAGGCTGACAAACTAAGAAAGAACATAATCAATCAAAACCATAAATGATGACATATGGAAACCAGGTATAAATGCTTAGCAACTCACCTTGTCTTTAGTTCTTTGAGCAATATAACGCCGATAATCAATCTCACTTCCAATCAGAACTAGCTCACAGTGCTCCTCTAATTTTGAAACCAATTTTTGGAAGATCTCCCTCTGCATACCATCCTATGGAAGCAACAAATGTAGATAAAAATGAGACTTTGGTGACTATCATTTTCCAAGGTAAAAAACATGCGATTTTGGTATGGAAGTACAGAAAGACTTCAAGGGAGGTCCCATAAAAAGATTTTATGAAATAATCCAGGAATATGTTGGAAGGCCACCATTGAGCGATAGACATCTTCTTTGGTTCTTATCCAGGAACATAGAGGAATAAATTTGTGTGAAACAAGTCAAGATTCTGAAAAAGATATTGGGAACGCATACCCAGCTACCTGATTTAAATCCTTCGGTGCTCGATTACTGGTGGCCACAAGAACAGTTCCAGTAGTCAGCAATCTGCTTAGAATTCCAGATAAGGCCACAATAGCAAATACATCAACTGTCTGCAATGTAAAACCACAAAGTTGAGTCATGAAATGAGTTGCATGTTCAATCAGCTGCTTTCCTACATAACAGGTTCTAGCAGACAATGATAACTTTGAAAACTCCAAAAACATGGATTTATCACTAAATTCGAGACAGAAAATAAGGGTAGAAAATTTAAGAAACTTGACCACAAATTCATCATCCGCACAGCACGAAATGAGTTGTCCACAAATGGTACATCATTCATGAGTAGTATAAGTCCTATTTCCAGGATAGGATCTCCGAGGAATAAACAGCTAATGGAAGATGACATCAAGAGTTTATGACTGCAATCAGATTATCAATGGCTATGCTGCAATATGTTTCTTTGTACCTGTATCTCATCAAAGCAAAGAATGCTAGCCCCCTTTTGATCTGCTTGCTGTTCTACAAGAAACTCGTCTGCTACAGCAGGAAGAATGTTTTTCATCTGCACTTCTTGCTTATATCTTTCTTCTGCAGCTAGCCATTCCTTAACTTTCATATCAAAAGGAAGATTCATAATCCAGCTAGACATGTTGGACTTCAATGATTGACCCTCCACTTGATTCTTCCATATCTTATGCATATGTTCATTTATATTCAGCATAGCCTGCAAGGAAGTATGGTAAAATATAACTATTTTTTCCCTATAAAACAGCATTGATACACAGCTTGAGTAATAGCATGTAGGCTCCCGGTAACCAACAATACAGCCAGCATATCAGGAATGGTTACAGGCATAGTATTCTTCCCAAACTGTCTTCTTTCCCCCAACCACCCAAGTATATATGTGTGCATGTTTATGCATTCATGCATTTAGGTCAAGCCAATAAAGACGTCAACATCAGGTTTGCTAAAAGATTGACCTCATGAAAGTGAAATCTTCTCCGATGTTTAACAATTCCTTCAGTGGCACCATAAAACATATCCATCAGCATGGTCTTCCCTGCAGTATCAGGAGTTATTTCTTTAGTGATATATTCACATGAACAAACATATCATATGCGAGTAAAAAGTGCAGAAAAACTCAAGAGCCGTATATATATATAAAAGAAAAAAAGGAGCAGAGTGATATAAATATATGGAAAACCAAACTTCCTGTTTTGACTTCACATTTGAGCATGAATAGGATTAGGAACATACCACTCCCAACATTGCCATATATGTAAAGTCCTTTAGGGGCTGGAGGAGCAGTGGGACGACGACCCACAAGAGAATCCAATTTTCTTTCTCTATTTAGATATGAAACCCATCTACCCACTCCAGGTTCAACATTTGCAGGTTTTTGCCTGAGTAAAAAGAAATTCAATTAACAAAAAAGAAATAAAATAATGAAAATTACAAAATAGAGTGCAAATAAGAAAACAACAAGTATTTTGTAATAACTAGGACATGTAACAGAACAATTCATAGACAGAGTGAGCGTGCAATACCTAAACATCAATCTTTCAACAAGTCTATTACGGTGCTTATTTACTGATGTCCATATATCTCCCTGCTGCTTCTGCTCAGCTTCCTCCATCAAAAGCCTGAGCCGCTCATTGTCCCTCTTCTTCTCCCAGTTAGCTAATTTCAACTATGTAGAGAAAATTCACATATTCATAATAATGCAATAACTACATATTAAGTGCATTATATAATATATTAATATAATAGAATCACAAGAACCAAAATATACATGATATTCCTCCATATCCTTCTCATACTGTTCCAATCTTCCAAGCAATTTTTCTAATTCAAAAGCAACCTTTTCCTGGTAAGGATCATGCCGCAGCTTCCCTTGATCAACCAAATTCTTGTAGCGTGCTAGTAGTCCTGAAGAATATTTTTCTATCTCAGAATTTAAGAGCAATCAATTTACAGGATAATTCGATCCAAAGCAGACACATAAACATAATAAAATTATAAATACATCATTCTCAGCGCTTACAATGAAGAATCAAATGGACAAGCTGCAAAATCAAATACAATGAAGGAGAGAGAGGGCACCTGTAGCCTTTGTTGTGGAAGAAGAAGAAAAATTGGAAGGATCATCAGAGTAGAAACGGAAGGCATTGATTTGAAACTTATTTGAGCTTACTCTTCGTTTAACAAACCCTACATGGAGAAACGAAGAAATTGAGGATACTCTCTTCATTTCTAGATTTTCTTTTCTCAATCGGAAGATATCTGGAACTCAGAAACTTCAGCAGCGGCAACGGAATTGATCTCTCTGCTAGAGAAATTTCTATAAGCTATGGCCTTGTGGAGGGAGGACGGATATTAATAAGGTGACGTGGCTCTAAAATGGATTATCCACGTGGAAGATCCTGTAGCCGTAGGACGAAATAGATGACGTGAACAAGAAATTAACCACTAGACGAAGGTAGGACGATCGTTGATCTATTATTACATAAAGTTTATTAAAACGACCCTTCATTTTTATCCCAGAATCTTTTGGGAAAACGACCTATTCTTTTCTAATCGTCGGTTGCGCAAAATGATTGGTCGTTTCAATGATATTCTTTGTTCTTATAAATATAATAATGTTAATAGCACGCTGCCGTTTTACTCAAAGTATTTTGATAGGCCAATTCCGTTTTAAACCGTTGAAGTTGTTTAACCCTTGATTCCCTCTTCGTAACTCATCACTGCTCTAAATGCAATTCGCAATCCGTACAGTAACTGCATCGCTTCTTCCAATGGCAACAAAAGAGCTGCACAACAAAGATGTCTAGCTCTACTTCAAAACTGCAATACACTCAACTTAACCAAGTTCGCACCCACATCCTCAAATTGGGTCTCCAGAACAATCCTCTTGTTCTCACCAAGTTCACTGCCACATCCTCTAATCTCCACGCCGTTGACTATGCTTCCTCCTTCCTATCTCACCGGAATCCGGTACCCATCTGTATGATACATTTCTCTTCAATATCATCATCCGAGGACATGCCCAAACTAATGATTTGAATGATTTGAAGGGTCAGTATTGAAATTCGGGTTTGACAATGACGAGCATGTTCAAAATACAACGGTGCACATGTATTGTCGTGGCAGAGAAGGGATTGAGTTTGCACGAGAGGTGTTTGATAAAATGGAAAAAATGGATTCTGTTTCCTGGAGTCGATGATTGGTGGCTATGCCCATTTGGGGAGGTCTGCTGATGCAATTGATTTGTTTAGGCAAATTTAGATTTCTGGTGTGTCCTGATGAGATTACTGTGGTCTCTGTTCTGTCTGCCTGTACAGATTTAGGTGCTCTTGAGCTTGGAAAGTGGGTAGTCCTTTGTCGAGAAAGAAAGGGTTCAAAAGACAGGTGAGCTTTGTCAGGGGCGGAAGTAAGTGGACTAGGGGAGCTTCGTCCCCATATATATATATATATATATATATACTTTTTTTAATTAGCTCTCTAATTTTTTCTTTTGATCCGCTAAATTATTTAAAATATATATATATGTGTGTCTAAATTTTTTAATTAGCTCTCTAAATTTTTTAATTTGATTTTCTAATTTGCTATTATTTTAATTTTGACTCTAAAATCTTTAAAATATACATATATGTGTGTTAATTTTTCAATTGACCCCTTAAATTTTTTTAATTTGATCATTTAATTTGCCATTAAATTAATTTTGACCCTAAAATCTTTAAATTATACATATATATATGTACATTTTTTAATTAGCCCCTGAATTTTTTTAATTTAATCATTCAATTTGCTATTATATTAATTTTAATCTTAAAATTTTTAAAATATATATATATGTAAATTTTTTAATTAATTCATAATTTTTTTTCATTTAATTATCATATTTGCTATTATATTAATTTTGGGCCCTAATACAATTTTCTGTTCCGCCCCTGAGCTTTGTAATGCTCTGATTGACATGTTTATTAAATGTGGTGATGTAGATAAAGCTATCAAATAGTTTAGGAACATGGAAGAGAACCATTGTTTCGTGGACTTCCGTGATTGCTGGCATGGCAATGCACGGTCGTGGTGTAGAGGCTATTGCATTGTTTGAGGAGATGATAGAAAGTGGGGTGGCGCCAGATGATGTTGCATTTACTGGCTTGCTCTCTGCTTGCAGTCATTATGGGTTAATTGATAGAGGGAGAGACTATTTTGATATGATGAGAAAGAATTTCTGTATGACTCCTAAAATTAAACACTATGGATGCATGGTAGATATGGTGTGCAGGGTGGGATTCGTCAAAGAGGCATTGAATTTTGTCCGGGGAATGAGCCTAACCCAATTGTCTGGCGTAATCTTATTAATGCTTGCCGTGCCCATGGAGTACTCAAGCTTGGAGAAACAGCTTATTAGAAATGAGCCCATGCATGAGTCCAACTATGTACTACCGTCCAACATTTATGCCAAAACGTAAAACGGAGAAAAAAATGAGGATGAGAGAGTTGATGGACAAGAAAGGGATTAGGGAGATCCCTGGAAGTACTATGATTGAGTTAGGCAATGAGATTTATGAATTTGTGGCTGGAGATAAATCTCATAACCAGAACAATGAAATATATGAGATGGTGGACGAGATGGGAAGGGAGATGGAGCACTCATGCAGAGATTTCTGGTGACAGACTGGGTACATGAAACCAGAATCATGTGGATTGGCAGAATCTCCCTACAAGTTATACAGCACTTAGTCATGCATTCATCCTGTCCAATGGTAATTTACTGGCGCTGAAGTTGTTTCGGACTATACATTTTGACTTTTTTGTGATTGTAGGATAAGAAATTTCCACCAAATTTTGATCCATTCTGCATCTAATGTTAACAGCTAAGGGATCATCAAGTGAAAAGTGCACGGTATGGGGTATTTCCTGTGCGTAGGATAGGATTAGCGCTGATGGCGCGCATTAATCGTTACGCAGTCATAATTGTGCTTCATTTTCCCACAAAGGCTCTCCATGTTCTTTCGAACTTTTTTACGTGTATGATCGTGAAGGATTCATAGGGAATAAGCCTATGATTGGACCATTAAATTCTATTTCTTTGTTTTAGTCCATTTCTCTTACGATTCTTGTTGCTTACTCCAATTATTCAGGTTTAACGGATAATTATGGAAGTTCTATTGCTACCCTTGAATCTAATTCTGTTCAAAAAGGAATTAAAGAAACGAGGGATTTGAATTTTAAGAGAGTCTAATCCAATTGACAATTTTTTCATTTTGAATATCTGAATGAAATTTCGTTGCAACTGAGCCTCGTTGTCAAGCCCATGAATAAAGAAAGGTCCGCTCCAAGTCGGTTACATTGGCCTATTATTCTTCTCCTAAAAGCCGAAAGGTGCTTTGGTTGGTAAACAATAAATTGATCAATTTGTCTGTATTTTAGCAACGTGTAGACGATTTCTGTTATTTGGAAATTGGAATATGAGCAAAGAATTTTCTTTACCTCTGGTTTCCTAGAAAAGAAAAATCGCGTCTTCCTTTCTTTACTCTTGTAGAAGAAACTTAACAAACAACCAACGCAAGATGGAAGCATTGGGATGTCAGAAACAAATCGTAAATCTCAAATTCTATTAGGGGGTGTTTGGTAGAGCGATGGGTAAATGTGCGATTGGTATAAAAGTGCGATTGTTAAATCGTCAATCGCTAAAAGCAGCTTATAGCTGCTTATGAAATTTGCCGATTAAAGAGAAATTTTACTATAATCGGAGTTTTTAGTTGACCAACCAAACATTACAAATTTTTTCAATTGGCGACGCGCATATTGATAATCGACAATTAGGGGTGTTTAGTTGGCCAACCAAACAACCCCTTAATATGTTGGTGTTGACCTAATCATTTTTAAGCAAGAATTGGTTAGCTCCACAACGGAATAGCTGAAATGAGAATTTAAAGCATTTTTCCACTTTGGGATTGATTTTATTAATGGTAAACAGTAGGTTTCCAAACAAGCTAAGAAAATGCCAAAGACAAATGCCACCAACCAGTCCATACATGAGCCTTGTTGTTGTGCTTTGTAAATCTTATTGCTGGAGAAAATAAGAAAAGTGAGATTATGCATGCACTACTGGTGTCACCATATACAGTCACTGCTTTAAATTATGCCCCATTCCATTTTCCTCCCTTTCTAGTCCTCTACATTTAAAGCAAGAAATCATTCCAAGTTTACAAACTTTTTTTTTTCCAAAAGTAAGAGAAAAGACTTTTAGAAAAAGTAATGGGTCAATTCCATGAGTGACTTTGAAAAGTAATAAATCTTGTTCCCTGCCCTGGTCCTCTTAGAACGGATCAGCGGAAACAAAAAGCAAATGAAAACCTGATTCTAAACAATCTAGGATAGTGAGACTTCCCCATTCAAGAACACCATCCATAGTCCATAGCATTCTCCATTGGCAGAAGACATTCCCATCAAAAGGCCAAGCTACATTTACCAAACATACAAGAAGTTGGCTTAACATTTAAATATGAACCACTCCATCCTGGTTCCAAATCTAAAATACCTTGTGGAAATAAATCTCTTGTAAGCTGAGACGTGCATAGACTTTGGGAGTAAAAGGATATTCAGAACTCTATAAATGGAAAGATACCTATGTACCACAGAGGATAATTCTAATCTGGTAAATACTGGACATTGCATTATGGGTTAGAGCTGCACTTCAATAAAAAAGGGTCATGATTAGAAATGCAAAATTGCAATCCTAATCTCCTAGAAATGCACTGTGGGTAAAGCACAGTGAAATTAAATGCCACCATTCCATGCAAACTCAAACTTGAATGCAATAAAAACTGGCAGGAAGAGTTGAGATTGCTAGATTCGATAAATATGCACACATAAAAACAGGGCCTTTCCCCCGGTTAGCAGCAAACTAAGCACAATTTTTTTGTTCTCAACCACAATTAGATGCCATAAAATAATTATTTTTTGTTCTCAACCACAACTAGATGCCATACATTACAATAATTATTTTTGGTTCTCAACCACAACTAGATGCCATCCAATAATTTGCATGTTTGTTTGTGCTCACAATTCACCATTGATCAATTCATTGTTTGTCACTGCAAATTTGTTCTCCGACTCATTCCTCTTCCGAAATTCAAATCATATTTTATTGAGAAGGCATTGTCCTGATTTAAAACAATGGCTTATATATTCCTCAAACATTTACCACATGAATTCAGTTTGCACAAGCAAATTAAAACACTTCAAATAGAGTGCTAAAAGTGATTTAAAGCATGACGTAAAGAATAACATAAACATAACAAATGGAGTAAAACAATGTGAAAGATCTATTTGAGTATCAAGAAAATATATGAATAAATAAGCACTAAAGCTTCCTCAATAGAAGAGGTTCCTAGATAAACATGGGGTAATATAAAGGATAAAAAACAAAATACAGGGTATCTGAGATAAGAGTCTCAAACCCTAAGATAACTACTAACATCCCTAACTAGCATAACAAACATGAACCTACAAAACAACATCACCGAATGAGCAAAAGAAATCTGAGACAACCCTCCATTCCTTTTGCCCCCAATACCAAACCCTGGTTCCACCCCGTCTCCCTTTTGCTCTTATTTCCAATACTCTCCTTCCAATTTTATAACTAAAATTATATTCTCTTAAATTAAATATTAAAGGTTAGTTTTGTGATTCACTTCTCTTCCCAGTTCCTTCTCCTTCCCTCTCCTCCAATAACCTTCCAGCCTCCTCATCAGCTTGTTGGGCCTTCTTTTGAGCCTCCTTAGCCTTCAGAGCCTGCAATTTGGCATGATTGTAATATGCAACACCCAAAAACGCAAGCCCGTAGCCAACCAAATTAATTGGGGTCACAGTATCCTTGATGACGGACCAAGAGAAGGCAATCAATAACCAATCTTTGACCACACCAGCCACATTCATTGTCAAAGCCGAAGTCTTTCCCACAAGCAAAAACACCGCCAGATTCAAGGCAAAAGCACAGAAAGAATTGGTCCCAAAGATAACAAAATCAAAATGAAAACTCGAAGACTCCTTCAAAATAGGGTATTCGACGAAAATCCAAGGCACAAACAAGAAAACCAAACAACAAGGCGCAACGTAATAAAGGGAAGTGATAGGATTGAGTGTGATCCCTTTAGAGGTAAGCAAGATTTGAATCAATACCAGTCTAGTCGCCTCAAAGGCAACAGCACCCAATTGGAGAATAACACCCCAGGAATCAAATCTGGCTTCCCCATAAGCTGCAATAGCCACACCGAGCGAGATCGACAACATATTGACCATCGTATCAGTTTTAAAGCTCTCTCTTTTAAACGTAACCCCGATAGAATAAACAGCGACCGGCATCAAAGCTTTGAGCATCTGAATAAAAGACACCGACAAGTAGATGTAGGCAGAATTGGAAAGCCACAGGCTGAGAGAATAGAGAGCGCCGATGGGTACGACGGAAGAGAGATAAAGATCCCGTGACATGGTAACAGGTTCGACCAATTTGAAAACATTGATGAGAAGGAAAGCGAGAGTGGCACAGAAAGACATGTGGATCATGGTTAGAGAGATAGGAAAAGGCCAATTATACATCTTCTTATCGAGGATGTACTTATTGTATACAATGACAGTGAAGGAGAGGAAGATCCAGACGGCAACATAGGTGTAGGAGAGAAAGATCTTCTTCAAAACACTGTCGCTGAGAGATCCACCCTTGCCCATTGGGGTTAATTGAGATGGAAAGGGGAAGGAGAGTGGTGGGCGTGTGGGCTGAGCAAGGAGGAGAAGTGGTAGCGGGTGGGGTGGTGGATAAAGAGAAGAGATTTGAGATTTCAGGAGAGAAATGAACAAGGAGAATGTAAAAAAGGGTTCGGTTTGGCGTGAAGAAAAACGAAAAGATGGCTTTGGTTAAATGTCTTTGTTTGGTAGACTTTCGGCTACTAATTTGGGCTTGGGCTCTTCTAAAACTTTTGAGTAAATGTTAAATTTTTATTTTTTGTAAGCTAATTATTGTTCTTTACATACATTATTATCAAATCAAATTATATTATTATTAAATTATTAAATTAAATTAATAAATATTAATTATTATTTTTTATTTGTTTAAAACGATAAAGTAAACACATTCCATTAATTAAACTATTTCTTATACCAACGCTTTCCACGATTTATCATTAAAAAATATTTTTTTATTAATTTTTATATATAAAAAAATAATATTACATAAATATTATATTAAATAAAGGTATAAAAATATAAAATTATTATATATTCTATATAAATAATAATAATAATAATTATTATTATTATTTTTGTAATACATTTCTAAATCAGTCATCTCATTAATATTGTATATTTTTAATATTATATATTAATATAAAAATTTAAATTATTAATTATAATATTCAATAAAAAAAGAGTTATTTGATAATATAACATTTAAAATAAGTAAAATATACTAAAAGTGTTTTATCATACTTATTTACTTTAATGTTATTATCTATTTTTGTTTAATTTATTCAAATAAAATTATTTTATAAATAAATAAATATTTTAAAAAATTCTTAATTTTTTATATTTAATATCCTATTAATTATCTTATATTTATTTTAATTATTTTATTAGATACTTAAAATTATATAAAAATTTATAAAAAAAATAAATATAATAGTGAGTATAATAAAAATTTCATGTTTCAGTTTTACAAAATATATAATAACTTGATAACAAATCAGGTTTTTATAACATTAATTATTTTTCTTTATTTATTTGAGTAGATTGCATATATATTTTATAATTCAAAAAGCATTTTTAGGAAGAGCTCCTATTTTGTGATTTTTTTTTTTTAAATGGATTTTGTGATATGGTTTTAAATGTTGAGGTAGTTTAGTCAAAAAAAAAAAAAAATGTTAAGGTAGTTGTCCAATATCTAAAGCTTACATCACATTGGTTATTTGTCTTTAGTTCTGAATCATAGTACTTGTACTACTCTCTACATTCCTAGTATTATTTGTCTTTCTTATTAACACAAAAAATTATAGTTATTAAAATTAGATCAAATAAATTAATTAAATAAAAAAAATTAAAAATTAAATTAAAAATTGATCCTATCAGTTATTATTTATTCATCTTTAATAAATTAGTTAATTGATAAATTGGTTTGATTTTTTGTTCAAACAAAGTTTTTATTTTTAAATTTTTTAACTCAAAAGAACGCTGTTTTGAGTTAAAAAAAAAATAAAAAAAATTCAATAATTTCATTTTAATTTTATTCAACGCCAAAATTATGATCCTATTACATATTAACCTATTGCGTGAGTATATATTTAAGTAAATGAACGTCTATAACTTGTTATATATATAACTTTTTACTTAATATGGTTAAATTGACATCATAAGAAATATGATCTTATATAAATTTTTGATTTAGTCTTAATTGCAATATATTTATTTTGATCATATATATAATAAATATTAAATTATATATATTGATTTTTTATTTATTTAATTGGTTTGATTATGATTGAATATATTATTTTCTGTATTCATCGATTTAGTTTTGAAAACATTATAAAAGATAATTAAATTTACACTAATCTAATGCTTAATCAGTCAAGGAAAATTGACTTAGAAAAGAAAAGATTTCAAGTTGAAATTTTATCCATAATTATTCATAAATTATTATATTATTTATTTTATTTTATGTAAAATATATTTTAAATATAAAAAAAATTAAATAAATTTAATTAATATAATAAACTAATTAATAATAATTTAATATATATTAATTATAATATAAACTCATAATTTAAATATTTAATTATTATATTAATATCACACATAATTGTTATTATTGGTTTATATACCATCACATCACAGGTGATAATACGGAAAATTTTTACTCTTCCTAAATTAATTTTGAGAAAGTTAATAAAAAAAATTGAAATGAAAAGGGCATTTGAAGTCCGAGTCTCGTCCGGCTAGTTTGGAGAATAAATAAGGGATGGGAAAGATTGGTCACGTGGGGTTTGCCTTGCACTTTTGTAGGGGTGGGGGGTGTTGACCATCTTCTCAACGTGACGCGCACTCCTGCTTAAATTTTGCTTCCTTTTCTGATAACATAATAATTAAACCCACCATGCCTAAAAAATGAAAATTGTCTCTTTTGTTCCGCAAGGCAAAATCAATATTCTCCAAATATATATAGAAAAATAAATGAATAATTAATTAACATACAAATAGTATTTTCCTTTTAAATAATTAATTAATATATATTCACATTAATTAAGATTTTAAACTCTTTAACTTATAATTTTATTAATTACAAAAGAGAGTTAATGAAAATTTTGCACACCAAATCTCATTATTATAGGAAGGATAGGAACTAGAAAGGACTAATGAAATAAATAGATAGTGTTATTATTTTGGATTAAATGGACTAATTGGTTAATTGTTGTTCATTAATTCATTAGGAGTCAATCCATTTAATGCATGTTTAGTGCATGAATCCAATTGTAATCCGGTTCAAATCATATATTCTATTATGCGTCTTATTTCTTATTACATATTTTTATTTATGTGTAATATTATATTTTTTAAAAAAAAATTAATATTTAATATTTTTTTATAAATAATATGATGAATAAAAAAATATATGAAATAAAAGATGAGACACAATAAAATAAATGATGTAAACTAATTGTTATCTTGATCAATTACATTTTGCATATACAAAACAATTATCTAATAATTTATAATGATATTATTAGAGAAAAATTATGAATGGAATATATCAAGAAGAAAATTAGTGGAATCTTGGTGGATAAATTATAATATAATTATAAATGATTGTAAGTTGTGTGAGATGATACATAAAATACTGAAACACATATATTAATATGTATATAAAATTTTAAATGATTTTATGAATATAAATGGTGCATATTTTGGTAACAATATACATTTAAATTAGCATTATGGAGTTGAATTTATATTCAAGGATGCTTTTGAATGATTTGAAAATAATTCAACATAAGAGACAATATATATATATATATATATAGTAAATAAAATATTCCACCAAATATTAATACCTTTTTTTTTTTTAACAAAAAAAAAACCCTAATTGTATAATGTATGTAGTCATGCATGCATGTATTCTCCATTTCTAATCTCTTCATTATTGAATTACTCAATGATTTTTAGTATTTCTTTTATTTTGCACTTCTTATTGACTTGGTCACGTCTTGTAGTTAACAGATGGGGAGTTTCATGGATGGATGCATATAGCAAAATTTGGACCATTTTTTAGCACAATTGACCCCATTCTTTATTCATTTATTGCCAAATGCCAACTCAAAAACCTTTTCTTGCTTTGTTTTCCTATGTTGCTTGAAATTTTGAAATACATTTTTGAAAATATATATATATATATATATATGTGTGTGTGTGTGTGTGTGTGTGTGTGTGTGTGTGTGTATTTTTGCAATGGGAGATAATATATGCACTGGGCATATGATAAAAAGTTAAAATTTTTATACAGAAATTTTAAATTTGAATTTAATGATTTAATATCATAATTTAAAATTACAAATAAAAAGGAACAAAAATAACCGGAAAACTAGCAATATATTCAAATGACCTGAGGTTCTTTAATGTCAAATCACCATGTATTTCAAACTTTGTGGTTTTCCAGGAATTATGGGTTGTATACTATGAATAATTTAAATAAGTGCAATAAAAGGGCTGCCGAAATTGGCTGAATCAAAGCCAAAATTTGGAGGCTTAATCAACAAAATACAGAAACCATTATATGCTGCTAAATACAAATATCAAGAAACTAATATTGAATTGAATTTCATTATTTACTCTTTGCATAGAAAATTGCTGCAAGAACTTTCATAATGAAATAATTTCAAGTTTAACAGGAATTTCCAAAGCACCAAATATTTGCATGTCATCCTGTATTCACTAGTCATCAATTTTCCTTGCACGAATGGAAACCGAACGTGCTGCAGAGTTTGCAGATCTTATAGAAGTCCAATCACAAGTCAACAGCATGCACCAATAGTGAAATAGAGATTTAATATTCAGAACTCTTAAATGCCAGATAAGTACATTTGGTAACGAGATATTGCATGCGAAAAGAAAAGGCGAAAGGGAAAAAACTTTAGCCCATAAGGTGCTTATCCTGTAGCTCATCCCAACCTTTGGAGTCCAACAGTATGTGCGAAAGGTGTAGCACAACTCTACTCATGTCAGGACGTTGGTTCCAATTATCATCAACACAGTCTTTGGACAAGAGGGCCATCTTGGATATTGAAACAAGAAAATTCAAGTCAAAGACAAGTTGCGATATAGAAATGGTTGACATCAACAAAAGATCATTGCAGATAGCAGCTAAGGCCTCTGGCAAAGATATTAGATTTACATGGATCTTCTTGTGTAAAAATTTGGTAGTTAAATAATCTTCTCCCTCCATCCTACCAATCCAAAGACAACTTCAAAAGGCATGAGAAAAGTGGAAGTGAAACAATACCTGGAACAGTGAATCATTGTGGTAGCAAGTCAGGTTTGGATCAATGCATTTCTTCAGCTGGGTGAAAGGATCCTTGGTCTGATTGAATGCTGACAGCATCTGGATCATATGAGGTTTGTGAATAAAAATGAACAGGCATACCAATAAAATTTAGCTAAAAAACAACCATCAGCATCAATAACTCCCAAGTCCCGATACTGGATCAATTTCACTAAAATAATTTCTATTAGTCAGCAGCATTCATTTTCAGCATCCAGAGTAACTGATGGTAATCAACAGAAGCAGATGGCAGTTGTAGTAAAATAATTGATGTATACTCACATATTGCACCACAGAACGATGTTCATGGTGTTGATCAGTTCCAGGATCTGCATCTTTACTTAATGCTGGTTGGCCAGTAAGTAGTTCCATAAGAACAACTCCAAATGAATAGACATCACTCTTTGTGGTCACAAAGCCATCTCGAACATACCTAGTTTTCACGAAAAGTTAGGATACCAAAAGGATCTTACATCATTGTTTCACTAATTGCCTTAACTAGTGATAAAAGGAGCAAATTAAATTCATCAGTATGAATTTTAATTAGTACGCACTCAGGGGCAAGGTAACCAAATGTGCCAACAATTCTAGATGCTGCTGCTCGATCATCTGAAGAATGTTCTAATAACTTTACCAATCCAAAATCTGCAATCTGCAAGACAAAAATTCAAGACTAATATTTTTCCAATGAGATTGAAATGTCCATGGCTACCATTCTGTAGGATATATGTCTAGACTGTTGGTTCACAGTATATAACCAGCTGTAACATAATTCTGTTCATGTTTTACCTGCCACACCAGAAGAATCTAAACAAAAGCTGATGAATCTACCAACCGTGATAATATTTTATTATTCTTTCGAGAGAATGGTTTGGTTGGTTCAAACTAGCAGCACACAAGCATATTGAAAAGCATATACTGTGCTGTTCTTAATCTCTTTAGCTTCTATATTGTTCAAATTTCCAGTATGAAGACAAAAAAAAAAAATGATGCTTGGTATCATCTAGAAAAGAAAAATCAAATTAATTTTTTGAAGAGTCTTATGTTTATTAAAGACATTGAGACTCACCTTTGCTCGGAAATTGGAATCTAAAAGAATATTGCTTGTCTTCACATCTCGATGGACATAGTATGGTTTTGTGTGCTCATGTATATACTCAAGCCCTTTAGCTGCATCAAGAGCAATCTGGACACGTGTAATCCAAGAAAGAGGTTTATGACCTGTACATGCATCAAAGATTAACAGGAAACCAATGAGACCTTGGAATTATCATGGAGACCCTATTTATACCAACCTCCAAAAATGAACAATTTCTATAGATATTCAATAATTGGTAGTCATTTTTAGACTCCAAAGTCCAAACCCCCCACAAGCACAAACACTTGCTCTTGGGATGTGCAACTACCATCATATACAGGTTCTCTAGTAAATTGGAGTTAAAAAACAAAATATGTCCCTAAGCTTGATGAAACCATTTGGTCTGGTGGATCAGTAGGCTTGCTTGATCAAATCATTGATATTCAAGGATAATAATAAGAAGATGATTATCATTAAAGGTAATTCCTAGCAAAAAGTATGTTGTTAGCTCGAGCAAAACCCATCAACTTGTAGAAGAAAAGACAAAAACTTTGAAACAATCAGAATAGACTTGAATGCATATACAAAACTTTGAGCATGCTCATTTGTATTATCAGCTGTTATGGTAATCTAATAACACTAGGTTATTAAAAAGTCCAGAATATGATTAGCACATGAACAATAAGATCAAAAGGTTAAAGGTTAAATTATATGAACATGTATCTCTTATTGTCTTGTAAAGTATCATATTTGTGTAATACTTACATGTTCCCAATGTTAGATTTAAAGAACTAATTTATTTGTCATGGAAATGACAAGCATTGATCCCAACATAATAGGTTTACACATGTTCTTTCTGCTTCATTACAATCATTTAAAGAAAACTAGAGAGCACTGTTCAATTCATTCTACTATAAGAAAATAGAACATGGCAAACATAAAACTGATGTCATATGTGGTATGACAAACAATCTGAAAAGTGACAGCCGCAGATCAATACAATGTCCTCATCAAAAAACCATTGACAAAAACCATCTCCAAGATAAGTTTTCCCATTGTCAAGAATCAGCTTGGGCTATATGCCCAATGCAATAACCACAGTTCCAAAGTTATCAAATGTTTATATTAAAACAAAAATTGCAAATTGCAACATGAAGCCATTGGTTGACAAGTAAATCCAAACCTCTTGAGTTGGGCATGTGCAGATGATCACTCAATGCGCCATTTTGGGCAAATTCATATATTAGAAACAAAGAGTCTCCGCCAGCCGCATATCCAATAAGCTCAATCTGATTAAAAAATTACAAGAGAAAATCATTCATGAAAATAAAAAGGTCAAAGGAAGCGTGCATGAAAACAAGTATACCAATAGTGAATCTAGACAAACAACAGTAAAGGCATTATTTAAAGAAAAGTATCAAGCAAATATAACAAATACCAAGTTTGTATGATGAACTCTGCAAAGAATATTTATCTCTGACAAGAACTCCTTTGACTTTGTATTTTTCATCTGCTTGATGGCAACATCCTGCATGCATGTAAAAACAGGCTATGAGGAGTGAAAACATTCCTGTACAAGTGAATAATCGTTGCACATGCTTCACAGAGTCATTTTCATTGAAATAGCTCTCACTTACAGTTCCTCTTAATTGTCCATGGTATACTGATCCATATGATCCTTGGCCAACCTTTAAAGTTAAACTGAAGTTGGAAGTCGCATCAAGAATTTCATAGTAAGGGAAAACAGTAGCTTTATCTGAGTTCAATGAGGATCTTGTGCTTTCTTCAGATTCTGCAACAAAAACTCTCATGAATCACCACAATGGGGAAAAATATAGGCATATAGCTAGTCTCCAACATGCTTCAAATACATTTATCGATCCATATTGAAACGGAGAAAAAAGAAAAAAAAAAGAAAAGAAAAAAAGAAAATTAATTCTTAAATTTCAGAATATTTTGCAACAAGCTATATTACTTCCAGGCCAAGGGCACGCATCAAGATTACAATGCAAGCAATTTGTTCTCTGTGAAAGAGCTTTTGATCGTTGAGCTTTGTTTCCCCTAAATTTTCTCCATGATACGAGCACAACTAGCAGTATGATAATAATAGCAGTAGCTATGGCTCCAATCAAAATATAGAATCGAGATTTTGGTGCCTTTTTGCCCTTTTTATCTGCAAGGCAGGAAAATGAACTTCAATTTCACATCCTTGAATAAGAACACAACAAAAGTATGACAAGCTTAATATATCTTTTGATAGAAGCATCAAGCATGTGATAAGGCATTTCAATTGCATAAACAACTATCTAGACCTGAAAAGAAAGACCAAGAGACATATATGAAAAGATACAAACAAAAGACTATCAGCTCCACTTTGAATTTGCACAGGTTAGAAGTTTTGCCACACCTTTGTTGTCCACCTCCAGTAGGATAAGGCTTTGAAGGCCCCCTGCTGTAAATGTCCACACAAGATAAGAGAAATAATTAGTTGTTGAAGCATACAAGTGTAAGTAGTATGCATTATTATTAGAGATGGGCTGAATTCAACTCACATACCCCAAAAATAAAAAATAAATGAGAAGTTTTAAGTGCAAATTAAAGAACAGATTTTCATGTTATATCCTGTCACTTGATCCTCAACATAAAATAAAGACCACGAAGCAATTCAAAATATAGCACTTTAGTGGGAAGGCTAGATTGGGATCAGATCTTAGTTTCAAATTATTGGCTTAGATGATAACATATGAGGTACTCACCGAAATATGATCGAAAACTTTGAGGTAAAAAGAACAATTGAAATCATTTATCAGATGAAATTGTCCTTTATAGTTAGCTGTATTTCTCATGTCATAATTGCTGCAGATATCAATGTTTATGCTTCCATTCCGTGGAAATCTTTCACAAAAGAAAACTAAAACAAGGCAGCGAAAGGTAACAAAAGCATAAAGGAACAATTTTCTCTCTTACCTGGTTCTGGGATAAATAAAATATCACCATCATGGATAAGGTCTGGATTTTCCAGTCCATTCAAGCTGATAGTCTTGTTTAAATCAGCTTTAAACCGAGAACAAATAGCAAACAATACATCTCCCATTTTAACCCTGTAGGTTATTATATAAGAACTTCTAGAACAACCACATAAAAAATCTAGAGTCATAATTCGTGATGGAATCAATTCATTTCCTGGTTTTTCCACCACAAATGAACCAAATTTCAACTCTATACTCTCCCATGAATCCCCAAGTTGGACTAAATAGTCCATCCTCCAAGTGAAGTCATTATGCCCATGTGGACAACTGCAATTTACCGTAATTAAGAAACCATCAACTGTCCTATTAACTAAACTATCATTAACATGGAATAAAGAAGCAGTTTCTTTAAGGCTAGTTTTGGTGTTTGGAACATAGTAGAGTGAAGCAGGACATGATTGGATTAAAGAACCATTACACGGCATTGGAGAGAGATGAAAACTAGAGACAAAATAGGAAAGAAAGATCAAGCCCACAAAACCCAGATAAAGATTCTTAGTTTTAACATCTAAAGAACACATTTTTAGCCACTTGAAGTCAAGTTTGCTTCATTAGATTGACGACAAGTATAAATTTCAGAATTTGCAAGAATGAAACAATAAAAGAACAAGAATGAATGTTATTTAAGAAAACAGAGAGAGCGAGGTGTTACCTGGTGAGTGATTGGATAGTGAAGTTGATGTTGAAATGGAAGAAGAAGACGAGAGAAATAATCCAAGAATTTTAATTCCTGAAAAACGAGATTGGATTGATGAAGAAAAAGCAGTTTTAGAAAGTCCATTTGGAGTGAATATAGGATTCAATGTGCGCCATATCATCACAATGCCGGCGGCTTTGTCTGTTCCGCTGTCGCTCTGTTCACTCGTGAAGGAAGCTTACGTATTACAATAATTCTGGCTTTTATATGTTTATTTTGTTTTTGTTTTTGTTTTTGTTTTTTTTTTTTGAGAAAAGAGACATCTAGCAAACACGGTTTTAGAAATTTTATTAAATAGATAATTTTAATTAATTATATTTAATTTAAAAAATTAATAAATTTTCTTTCAAACTCATATTCATGAAAATTGATATAAAATGAAGAATTAATATCTAAAACTATAATTACAGATAATATTAGAATATTAATTACAAAAACAATTTTATTAATAAAATTATTGAACAATAATAATAATTTAATTTTAATTAATAATTAATTTGTTACTCAATTAATAAAATCCAACTTAATAAAATTCCATATATATAGATGCAATGAACTTATGTATTGCGAGGCAGCCTATGGTGAAGTAATTAATTTGTTAATGATTTTAAAGAGTAATTAGGGGCTACTAGTCTTTACCATAATTTTTTTTTATGAAGTTATTCGATATCAAATTTAAGTAGAGTGTGATCTATAAAAAAATAAAATTTATTTTTTTCACTCATAAAACTCAAATTTTAAATTTTATTTAAGAAAAATAAGATATTTACCACTTTAATCAATAAGTGTTATTTTTACTCAAAATTTTTAAATGTTATGTAATAAAAAGATTTTCAAATCAAGAAGTAAAAAATAATTCACCAACCTCATATTTACATGAGAATCACAAAAATTATGCTAAAATAACGATGGATTTGCATGACTATGAATATACTATTTTTCATATGCACAAGCGAAATATAGAGTAAATAAAGAAGAAAATTTTATTATTATCATAAAAAGGGTTTATACACCAAACTTACATATATAAAATTTCAGATGCATTGACTAATTAGACTTTTCCCGTAATCTAATTTTTGCGTTAGTATTAATAAGTTTTAACTTATCACTAATATAAAATATATATATATATATTTAGAACTGTAAGATTTTAATATATACAAAAGTAATTAATCTCTGCGTTCATATTTGCGAGCCCAAATGTGTTTACCATTGATGCGAAACTTGGCAATGCGTCTACCATTGAGGATTCTATCAACAGCAGAAATAGAATCCAAAATCATTCTAGCAAACAAAGGTTGATCATTAGAAGTAAGATTTTCTTGCATTTGAACACTAACAACACAATCACCATGTAACCTTGTAAAAAGTTGTGTAACTTCTTCTTTAGTGACAGGAAAACCTCTAGAAAATGTAAGGAACATAGTCCTATCATCTTCAGAAACATTATTATTAGGATCCCAACCCCATAACCCACCTGTTGGAAAATTAAAATCCATAGACATTGGCACAATTGTAACATTCCCAAATAATGGATGAGGAAATCCAGGAATTACAATTCTCTGCTCATTAGAAATTCCTGATGATGACGACGACGATTCTCCTGCTAAAACAATTTGTAATATATCTGTAAAAATTCTAGCACAAACAGTGTTTAAAAAACTTTTAATCCCACTAATTGCAGAAAATTTATTATGGTAAAACATTTCTAAAGAAATGTTATTTTCCATAATTCTAGCAGTAAGTGGGATTAATCCACCATTAATAGATAATGTGGATTCTAAGCATTTTAGACATAAAGCTGCCTCATCAGCCAAAGCATTCACTAATGGATCTGATAGATTTATCATTTTCACTATCAAATTTGGATAACCTTTCTCTTCTAGCCATAGCCATGCGGCCATAACTAGTAAAGATTCAGCTGGGTCTCTCATCAATTTTATTACTAGTCGAGAAAATATTTCTCGATCTATGGCATGGTATGTGTGAAGCTCTTCAAGGCTAATTGAAGCCATTGTGGTATATATATATATATATTTTTTTTATTTACTAGTAATTAGTGTTTTGTGTATAAAGGGTATAGTGTAAAGAAATGGAGGAAGAAGCTGCATAAATTTATAAGCGTATTATTTTAAATTATGTTCATATAACATTTAATTATATAGCAAAGTCAAGATATAATTTTGGTATAAATAATTTGCTTTTTAATAAAATTTGGAAGGTAGAGTTAGAATTTGTTTGGCATTATTTTAAATATTATACTTATGAAAAAATTTTAAAAACATTATTTAATTATTTTTAAATGATATTTTTAATATATAAAATAATTTAATTTTTTAACAACAGTTCAAATAACAATATTAAATAAAATTTTATATAATTTTTTTTATTTTTTATTAATATTTGAATAATCCATGTATTTTATAAAAATAGATTTTTCCTATATTAATTTATGGCAAATGAAAAGAAAAAAGAAGTCAAAAGTTGGATTAGGAGGAAGGCCAATTATAAGGCAGTGGCCAGACTAAGCAAGACAGAAACTTTTGCCACATTAGAAAGAGTGTAATTATTATGAGTTCAGAGATTAGGCTTTGTTATTGTGGTGAGTTACAGCTTTTCTCTGGAGAAGAACAAAATGACAAGTAATATAAAATTGTATCTATTGTGGACTTGCCTTGTTTGGTCTTTTCCCTTTATTTTACTGCCATAATAATCACTTAAATTAAAATTAACATTTATTCGTATTCCAAAAAGATAAATTTATATGTGATATCATTTTATTATTAAAAAAATTTCATATTTAATTGATGAAAATTATTTATATATATCATATCCCTGCTGATTTTAGCAAGATCAACTTGTTATTATTTTGTTTAGATTTTTTTTTTCAATTTTTTAACGAGTGTCTTAAATTTTTTATTAAAAACAGTTATTTCTGATAAAATATGATTATAAAAAAATTATTTTAAATAAATATAAATAAATTAATATAAAAATTAATTTGATAAAAAAATGAAAATTTTAATAAAATTATATTTAAATATAATTACTATTATTTCATATGATAGGTTAGAAATCTCACTTTTCATCTATTTAATTCATTTCTTAATGATTGTCCTAAAAAATAACTTTTTTTTTATATTTTTTGTATGTCCATATTTAATCAATATATTTTTAAATGTATTTGTGTATTCATTCATATTAATTATTTTATTTTTCTAAACAGTGTCAAGAGCTTATTTATATTCAATTTGTATATTTAGAAATTATTTTTTATTAATTTAAAAATTATTTATGATTGGATTTTCGAAAAGGAATTTTGAAATTTATAAAATAAATCCATATAACATTTAAAGTAAGGAAAGTTGTTTAACTTGTTTTGGTTTAATATGAACAAATCTACACTGAATTCAACAACTATATACTAAATCCTAATTAATATTTCAAATTTGAGATCAAACCCTAAAAACAAATACTAGTAATTTCATCTTGAATTTTATTATTTCTACCAAACCTAAACAATCACCGTAAAATTGAAAAACCAACTTATATAAAACTTTTAAGTTATGACTTCACTTCATTGTGTCAAATTATAAATTAATTAATGATATTTTGATATATTAATATATTAATTATAATACATATTATATGATTTAGGTAATAAATTATTATATTTATCTTATAAAATAATTATTTTATATATCTGATATTTATTGATAGTTTGTAATCTAATGCAATGAAAGTTAACCTCAATAATTTTTTATATATATTTAGACCGAACCTATAAATATAAATAATTATAAATTTTAAGAATTAAATTTGATTAAAATTTAAATTTAAAGATTTTTTAATTTTAAAAATAATTATAATATTATTAAATTATATTTATGTATTAGATCATAAATTTTAATTTATAAAAAAAATTACATATTAAAGGGAGTAAACTTTTGAAAATACTGTCATTTTTCAAGCTTGAACGGACTAATGACAACAAGTATGTTAAGACAACATTAGAAGAGTTGGAGCCATTAATGAGACAAACTCATATAATAAAGAGTCTTGACTGGATAATTATTAAGGCATAATATAATAATGAAGGAAATAAAATTCTCACCCTTTATATCGAAAGCTTATCTGCCTCAGGGGGTCCTACATACGTCCTATATGGGTCCCACATTAACTCTAATGGACGGTTAAGATTGAAGAATCATGATTACAGTAATGGCTTCCATACAAGGAATTAAATTGAAAGATAGTTGTGCTTTTTATGCATGCAAGACACGTTTTATTCATCTATTGTTACAAAGGATAAATCTATTTTTCTTTTTAATTACAATTAATAATAAACTCCATTTTAACTACAATGTGTCTATTTTTTTTCATATTTTTCTTCATATGTTATATTATATTTTTTTTAAAAGTGTTTTAACTTTCAATTACTTTATATATATATAAAAAGAGTGTTTGACTATCCTAACTATAAAATTTAAATATTAATTAAAAATATACTCACCGATAATTAAAAAATTATTAAATATTTAAATAAATATTAATTATTGGATTTATTTTTTTTAAATTGATAAAATTTAATAACAAATAAAAGTTGCGATTGTCGATTAGAAATTTTACTGACTGGAAAAAATATTTTTATTTTAAATTAATAATTATTAATCGTCTATTCAAACACTTATATGATGCAAATCCCACCATTTAATGCTGCAGAATTAGCTTAATGATACATACAAACAATTAATACACAAGCATTAATTAATTAATATAAACTTGCCTTCGGAGTTTAAACTCCCAGCCGCTAGTTATGGGTGTTAAGAAAATTATGCTGTTGAAATAGGGTTTCAAATTCCAGTAATTGACAGTTCAAAATTACAGCTGAAACTCTCAAAATCGAAATTTCTAGCTGCTAAAATTTGTCATCAATAAACTGCTACATTATTTTGTATATACCACTCTTTTTACATCCCATTTGGTAAAAATTTATTTCTCAATTCTATTTTCCTATCTTCAGTCAATATAATTTGTTATTAAGATTTTAGGTTCGACTTATTTTCTTCTCAAATGGTTAATTTGATTTATTGTTTTTCATATTGATTAGGGTTCGATTTTTGATATGTGATTATAATTTTTATTTATAAATTTCTTAATTTTGGATGTGAATAATTTATTAATTTGAGTGTGAAAACTGGTAATACAAATAATATATAAAATTATCCAAATTTTTATTTCAAATTTCCAATGGCCCAAAAAAAAATTTAAAATGTACAAGAAAAATGAATAATAGGTAGTGATAAAGAAATTTAAAATAAGTTGAGTTTAAAGTGAACAGGAGGGAACAATTCTGTGGGCATTAATTGTTGCAAGAAGCAAGAACCCCCATTGTAGGATCCAAGGAAGTGATGTTGATTTGGTCCATGAGAATGTTGATGCATCTTATCACACTTCTACAATCCAATGTAATTGCTAATTCAGTTGCAGAAGTTCTTGAAAATTACTATATGTCACGTTACTCACTGACACTGCTGTTACCTGCATAAAAAAAGAAAAAAATAATAATAATAAACTATTAATTAGCACATTAATTAAATATTTTAAAAACCATTATTATAATTAATAATTTGTCTTTTCTATTCACTAGTAAAGTGTACATTATCTATGGTGTTTACTCCAACATTTTGGTAATACTGGTCAATTATAATAGGATTTTTTTGATGCAATTACCATGATTGTTAAAATCCGATAAGAGATACGATTGAATTGATTCGAATTGATTAAATAAAAAAAATAAAAATTAAATTAAGAATTAGTTCGGTCAGCTCCTTAAAATCCGTCTTCTAAAAAGTTATTAAAAAATTGATAAATCGACTGATTAATCGGTGAACTAATTGAATCAAATCGATTTTTCAATTCGAACGAGTTAAAATTTTATTTTATTTTTATTAAAAATAATAAACATCAAATTATATTGATTTTCATCATATATATATATATATATATAATAAATATCAAATTATATATACATATATACGAATACCAATTTTTTTATATTCGACCCTAATCGATCCTTTGATCCTCTTATCTTCTGCCTTCACCGATTCTTTAACCGGTCTGGTTTTAAAAACATTCTCTGTAATTTGCTCAAAGGAAATCATCCTTGCATACCCTGCTCCTCCCTGATAAAAAAAAAAATAGAAATAGCAATTAAATAAAAATTTGAAGATATGTCTACTAATTTTTTTTCTATTAGCCCTGAAATTGTCTGTAAAATAAAGTCAAAATCTAACTAAAATGAAGAAAAAAAAAAAAAGCATATACCGGCCATGTGTTGGTTCTTGCTCCATTTTGAGTTCCATTGAAAGTACAATTCCTAACTTCCACCTCTTCAGCTTTGTCATTACCTCCATTTTGCACTAAACTTCCCACACTTTATAAACACAACAGTTAATCCACAGAAACATTACAATTCCTCTTTGTTTGATCAATACAGATTTTATTCATCTTAATTTCCATATTAATTATAAAATATTAAAATTTATTTCAAAATTAATTATATACTTACCTAATGCCATGACCAGGTTGGTAATGTTGATAAAAGAGTATGGATTACGAGTTTTTCGAGTTGAATTTGAGCCAGATTTAGTGAGAAATAAAAAATGAAAAACAAAAACGAATACATTACTTGGGAGTTATTGGTTAGGCCATCACCAATAGCACCAAACTCAATCACATTTGATATATTTTGGGCATATCCAATGCCAAAACATGAAGCAGCAATGAGAAAGATGAAAGAAATGACAGGTGTATCCTGCAAATTTATTTGTAACTCCTCATTATTAATTAAGATAATATTGATGTTATATTTTCATGTTCATCTGCCATATTCTCTTCATTGGATCCTTTTTTGGGTAATAATTCAACGGCTAAGCTTGTTTGCTTATTCAATCTGTTACTGTTGTCAGTATCTTCCCAACGTACCGACACTGCTGTTTTTCTACATTTTTATATCATAACAAAATAATGTAGCAATTTATGTGTATATATTATTATATTGAACGCTGTTAATTAATATCTGACAAATAATAAAATTTAAATTATATATTTCCAATGATAAATTTTTATGGATATAAGCAAGTTAAAATAGAAGACAATATTATGATAAAAATCAACTCATTAGCAGTGTAGTAGTTTCCAAATGTCACTGAAGCCAAGTTAACTACTACTAACAATAATACAAGGCAAAATCGAGCCAAGATGGAGCCCAAAGCCTAATAAAATTGGCAAAAGAACACCACCACCCAACAGAATGAACAGGACGAAAAATTTCTGCAGCAATCTATATTTCCTTGCCGTTGAATTTGAAGCATATGAAGCCGCACGGGTGGGACGGTCCAGAAGCAATCGACGCCTAACAGCCATCCGTCCAACAAAGGAGATGCAAATTATAAATAATTAGGTAACGAGCTGCTCAATTCTTAGCCGCTTGTCCATTGATTTTTATAAGCCTAAAATTTAATTTTGGACAAAACCCACTCAAAACTTCGAAATCAAAGCCCATAAAAGCAATAGCAATTGTCCATGGACTCCCGAAATTTCTCTTCTTTTTTTCTCCTTAAATAATCAGTTTTTCACAAAAAAAAAAAAAAATAATCCCAAACTCACCCTACAAGAACTGAAACTTCGAAGCTTCTGCCATGTTCAAACCAACTCTACTACCAAGTGAAAAGCCTTCTTAAAGACAACATCACACTCGGACATTAATTCTCGGTCATAATAATTTTAGCTAACTTAAATCACACAGGGAACCCGTTGACTAAGGCAGCAATCCTCTTTCAGCTATTATTAATGGTTCCACAATATCAGTCCTATTGCCTACAATGGTAATCATAATGAATTCAGGAAAGTATTTAATACCTAATACATAATGTTGCAAGCCCATTACGCCTGCAAAGATACGAGATCTGGAGATTAGCAAAATAGTAATGTAATTGCATACTACAATGATTCTGGACCATCACACCAATTTTTCTAGATAGATACCCTAGCTTCCAATTCATGCAGATTTTTCAACCACATGTAAATTACAACAGGCTAATGACAAATGAGATACAAATGACCCATTAGGAATAAAGAAAACATCAGTTTCAGTTAACTAACTCGCAACTTCGCTATATGGCCACATCACCTGCAAATCTAAATCAAGTATCAACATAAAATGAGGCCTAACATTTCATAAGAAACTCTAATTAAAGTCTACTCTATTCCCCATGTGATGGCCCCCAAGAGTTCTCAATCCACAATAACTCCAAAGTACTGCAATCCATCAAGTGGAGCATATGGGCCCTAAGGACCAATATAAGGGTTACACAGTATCTTGAACAGAATAACATAACAAAAAGGCCCACAGCACTGACAAACTGTTTTGCTCTCGAAGTCTTGATGTTGCTCTGTTCTAAGATGGCACTGCAAATCAAACATTTGAAAGAACAATCATCACTAAACACCTCAATCCAAGTCTTTGACATAAAAGAAACTAAAAATCACATCAAGGCAATACAAAAAGAAGTCAAAAGATGAGCTCTTTGATCTCATCATCCAAGTATTCAAATGAAAGAGCTACCCTAGAAAAAGAAAACAAAACATTACACCAGCTCAGAAGGAGAAAAGGTTGGAATAATAAATGCAATTCACAAGATTGATGCAGGAAACAACTGCAAAGCAAAGATTTGGAATCGGAATCTTCAAATAGATTACTTAGGATACTTGTTAAACTAAATGTTTTCTGTTGTTGATTCTTGTTAAACTAAATGGTTTCTGTTGTTGATTTTTCATCTTCCCCTACAAACTACACCATCTTATGTGGAGGTTATGAGAAATTGTGCCAACTTCTGAAAATGAATACTTCAACTTAATTTGCTATAAAAGACGTAACATTCTGGGACAAAAGTGATTTACGAATATGCATGAAAACAACTTACTGTATGTAGATGTATCAATCTGCTCAGGAAGCTCCTTTATATCCACCTCAAACCTCTCCTGAACCTGCAATCGACCAAAAATTAGTTAAAGTCAAAACTAAGCAATTAAGTAACACGAGTAAGATCAGACACAAATTTCAGACCTGATTTAGAACATCAGAGTCAGAAGCAGATGAAACAAATGTAATTGCAAGCCCTTTGGTGCCAAACCTACCAGCTCTACCAACCTGTCAATTCAGTAAAGCCAACAGTCAACTCACAATTGACAGAGCAGTGGAATAAGAGACAAAAATAGAAATACTGGGTGAGTTTTATTGAACCTACTCTGTGTAAATAAGTGTCAGCAGAGTCTGGCATGTCATAGTTGATAACAATGTTGACACGTTCGATATCAATTCCCCTACCAACCAAATCTGTGGCAACCAGAATCCTTTTATGCCCCTCCTTGAATCCCTTGTAGCGCGTCAACCTACAAACAATAAACCATTCAACTAAATACATAATGTCTAATTTAACTACATTTACAGAGCAAGATACATCGAAATCATTTGTTATTTTAGGAAGTATAATGATAAGGACACAGGAAAACATCACAATGCATGTGCAATTAGTTTATAATAGAGCACAGTTAAACATGTGACCTGAGAAACAAAAACACAAGTACAGCAACTGCAACTAAGAAAGCTAAGAACAAGTCCTAAAGAATAGCAAAGAGCATTTCAAGTCCACATTAAATCATTACCTGCTAAATTCAATATATGCAGAAAGACTAAATGAGGTAAATTAATAACTTGAATAGGACCAACAACAAGAAACCCAAATTATTATGCCAATCATAATCCAAACAAACTTGATTACAGCCCAACTCAATTCAATATTAAATCAGCCAAAAACAAAAAAGAATAGTCAAGAAGCAATTGAAGGACGTATTTTCAAAAATCCAGAATAGAAAAAGGAAACTGTAAATGAGATTAAATGTTCATCAAAGCTAACCAGTAGTTAACATGACCAATTTTCCTTCAATAATGGAAGTTGAGAAAACGTTAAATTGATAAATTTATAATTAAAAAAATTAGATCGTTTCTGAACAATTTGCACTAAAAATCATATGATTGGATGTCTAATGTTTGTTCCTGAACATTTCATATGATATTGCATCTCTTTTCAGAGACAAAATTGATATAGCCGAGTCTTACTAGTATTCTCCTTACACCCATGAGATATAATAGGTATTACAAATACATATGAACCTTATAAGAGAGGAAGAGATATCACAACTAGGAATAACCAAAAATCGGTAAAGGAGATTCTGATATTTTAGTAAGACTTCACATGCAAACTAGCACAACAAAAGACATTGACAAGCCTGCAAGCAATTTGCAGCAAGTGCCTAACAGATTAGATTCCTCGAATGGAGTTCCAGCAACAAAATTATGAAGATACAATCTAGACCATCATGTAACCTGGTATCACCACAATCATTTGAACCGAGCACCACAACCCAAAACAAGACTGAGAATAGATCGGGATCAATAGGTGCTAAAAAAAAGGAGGAAATAAAAAAAGCATTGCAGAACATTTTTAAGTAAACAAAAGCAGTGTATTACTTAAAATCAATAGAAGCATGTGCAAAATATATTAACCTTTCTTCTTGGGACATGCCAGAATGAATGCAAATCGAGGGAAAATTGCATTCCACAAGTAACTTATTCAGCTCAGCTGCTCTGTTCACACTTTTGACAAAGATAACAACTTGATTGAAGTCCAGTGCATCAAGAAGATCATTCAACTTCCGGTTTTTCTCTAGCTCAGTCAACTTGATGTAGTGCTGCCATTTCCATTATTGAGGTAAGCAGATGCCAATAAAGCAGTAATGTAAACAGTCTGAAAATCTAAATATGTACCTGTACAAGACCATGAAGGGTCAACTTGGCTTCATCGTCGACGTAAATTTCCATTGGCTGAAAGGAACAAATGTCACAGTAAATCATATTAGGAGCCTTCCTCAAGCTAATGCAATCCAGAAGGAAATTGAATGATGGATTCACATCCCTTGAATTGAGATTCTGGTCCATCTGAATTGTCCCCTTGCAGTTACATTCTCACAACAAACAAGTGCCTCTTCCACTTAAACATAAACCCATATCTTTGTTACAGAAATCACCAAAACTCTTTAATCTTCTCACTCTCACTCATTCTTTCTCTCCACACAGCACCTAATTACCCCACTCCATACCCACATAAAAACCAAGGCTAAAACTGATAACTTAAAAAATTAAAGAAAAAAGGCATGAACTATTCAACAAGCTCAGCCTTGATGCCTTCCAACACTTGACATTCAGTTTCTTTATGATTCCTCACCAAATCAGACCACATTTTTCCCTAGAATAAAAGCAACTTGTTGTGGACAACTGGATTCTAAACATCTATATGACTCTTGCATATATCTGGAATTATTAAAAAGAGACTTCTAAATTGAAGAGCAACTGGCCATAGGACATTACATCTTGCATAAATTTCTTGCAAACCGGGCGGATTTCTTTGCTGAGTGTTGCAGAAAACATCATAACCTGCTTATCATGAGGAGTCATCTTGAAGATCTCCTGCACATCTCTCCTCATGTCTGCAGAAACATGATAATTATCATAAGAAATAGTGGAACCTCAATGATTCAGGCACTTAGGAATGAAGAAAAGTAGTCATAGGGAAAAAGAGAGGACATTAAAAAGAAAGAAAAAAAAACTTACCAAGTGATTCAAGCATCTTGTCACATTCATCTAGGATAAAATGCCTCACATTCTTCAAAGAGAGGTCCTTCTCTCTGGCCAGTGCCAGTATTCTTCCAGGCGTTCCAACAACGATATGTGGGCATTCATTTTTCAACAAATCTTTGTGAGTTTTGATATTGACGCCACCATAGAAGACAGCAACCTTGGTATCAGGGAGGTAGGTACTGAACCTTTCAAACTCGTGACAGATCTATCAAAAAAAAGAACCAACAACATATTAGGGAACAGTATCATCCACTAAGTTAAACAAATATAGCAAAAGATAAATCAAATTATGCATCTGTAAGAGAGTTTCTAGAACTAGAAGATACCTGGTAAGCCAACTCCCTAGTATGACATAGCACAAGGGCTATGACTTGACCAGCAGCAGGCTCAATTTGCTGGAGAGTAGACAGAACGAAAACAGCAGTCTTCCCCATCCCAGATTTAGCTTGACAAATGACATCCATGCCCAAGATGGCTTGAGGGATACACTCATGTTGAACTGATGAAGAACCAAAGAAAATTGTATCCAAGGAACCCTTTTGTAAGTAAAATATAACCTTCCTTTCCTTCAATTGAAAGGATTACCAAACCAGAATACTGCTCCAAAATCAAGAGTGTGATAGTAGTATATTACCTGCAAGTACAAAGACAACATGATTTAGGAGTGTAAAAAGTAATTAAATTTCCTGATAACGTCCTAAGGAAACAGCACATGGTATAGTTACCAAAAATGTTAAAAGAATCAAATAAGACTAGCACAAAACTAAAGTAATAATGCATTTTTTTATTAAATACTTCTGATAGTAAGAATTCATTTGCTTTGAAGAATAGGAATCAAGCATAAAAGATATAGTTCTCGAGCTGAGCATGCCAATCAAAAGTAATTGAGGCTGAATATGCATCCTTTCATAAAAGCAAAAAAAAAAAAATTATTTCAAATGTGGGACGTGAAAAGATTAACCATGCAATAAGCCACCAAACATATCAAACTATAAAAATAGAGTCAGTAGTTTGCCTTCAGAAGGATGCTCAAATCCAGAATCCACAATGGCACGTAGAAGCTCTGGCTTCAAAAGAAAATCTCTGAATCCGGAACTGTGAATTCCAACATAGCCTCTGCAGACAAAAAGCAGTTGTATAGTTTAGAGCAAGCTACGAATCAATGGAAATTCCTTTGAGATGACGAACCGTCCACAAAACTAAATAAATGTATTCTAATATATCAAAAATGAGAAAGCAAGCAAGCTGAATATGACCACTTAAAAAACTCAACCATTCAATTATTGGAAACTATAACTAAAACTTTTCAAAGCAGATCTATCCCCTCCATAGAAATGGTAAGAATTCAATTATACATAGCTTCAACCCTCCTATTTTTCTAAATTTCCTGAACTAGAGATCTGTATTCTTCGATTTGAAAATATAAACAACAAACCCAACATATTAAAAATAAATAAATAGAAAAAAAAAACAACAATTCCAGTTATACTACTCACTTCTTGGCGGATTCGCCATTGACTTTGGCAGCAACAGAGTCAGGGGCTTTTTCTTCTTCTTCTTCGTAGTCGAGAAGCTCCTCCTCGTACGCATCGTTGTCCCTGGTTTCACCCATGTTCTATAAACAAACAAGCAGATCTCAATTTAGTGCTTCAACTATATAAATTACGTTATTAAATACAGTAATCTTTTCAAATAAAATTAAAAAAAAAAAAATTCAATGCGAGAAGATAATTAGGGTTTAGTTAAAATTGAACAAGGAAAATGAAAATGAGGAATTGCAGCATACCTGTTAAGAAAGTAGATTTGGGCTTTAGGATTAGATTTTGGAAGTCTGCAAAGGAAAATGGTTAGCGAGCTTAAAGAAATAGGGAAAAGATTTCAGGAAAAGGAGACCCGAGCGTAGCCGACGATTGAGAAATAGCCTAACAGGGCTGCGTGTTAGAAAACAAATTATATAAACCAGATATCTCTTTAACAACTTGCCCTAAATATCTCTCTTGCCTTTCAAAAATTATAAGGTTCATTCTTTTATTTTTATTTTATATATATCTAAGTTATTTTTAATAAATCATAAGAATAATAAAATTAATAGTTATAAAACTATAATTAATTATTTTATTATATAATTATGTATTTTATCTTTTGATATGAATATGATTTAACAATATTATAATAATTATTTATTATCATTTATATAAAATTAATTTAAAAAATAAAAATATTTTTATAAAGGCGGGATAATTTAGATTAAATCAATTATTAGTTGTTGAGAAAAGTTTTAGAATAAAACTTTTAAAATAATAATAATTCTCACTTTCAATAATTATCAATAATTTTTTTTTTTTTTTTTCACATATCTGTCTAATTATAAATGCATGTTCTCCTCCACAAAAAAGTTATAATCCATTATCCCTCTCTAATATTAAAAAAAATATATCTTTTCACAGATGATATTGGTGTATTGTTTTTAGGGCAAATTACTATTTAGTTCGTATTATTTAGTGTAATTAATACTTTAATTTTCTTATTTTGAGAAATTAATTAGTTAGTTTTTAATATTTTATTTCATCACACTAAATAATCTTTCAATCTAATTTTTTATTAAAAAATAAAAAAAATAATTAAAAAGAGATAAAGTATAATTTTGACCCTACCGTTTAGATCTAGGAGCACATTAGCTTTTAATATTTTTCGAGATATAATTTTGATCATAACGTTATTAAAATCTATAATTCCGACCCTTTGACCGTTGACTTTTCTCCTTGGGCCTCATAAGGATTAAAAAAGTAAATTGACAAATTATAATTTAGTCCCTAAAAATTTATTTATTTACAAAAAAGTATTTTTTTTAAGTTAAAAATATAAAAAAATAAAATAAATTACAAAAAAGTATTTCAAATTTAATAATTAAAATTAAAATATTTAA
>CANXYC010144824.1:0-27862 GCA_948193065.1 Aleurites moluccanus
CCCCCCCCCCCCCCCCCCCCCCCCCCCCCCCCCCCCCCCCCCCCCCCCCCCCCCCCCGACGAAACTAATTATTTGACCCAATATGTATTTATGATAAAATATTATGTTTGAGTTTTGAGGGGGCCAGGGTATGCTAAAAAATAAATTATTATTTGAGTTTGGCCTGGGCCCTCCTCTAAACTCGTCCGTGGATTCAATAGATTCTTTGTATAAAATGCAGAAATGAAGAAATTTCTTTTGGCAGTAATAGTTGCATTACAACAGAGCTCATACTCCCTGGTTTCTAAGGAAACACTGCTGATGTTCTAGAAAATAAACAAATGGCCTACATAGCAGAAAGCATAATCAATTTCGTTCTTACCCAGTAGTTCTGTCCATTTATGTGAGTTAGTGTATGTGGATCTTCTAATGTTTGAACTACTAGAACTATTTAATGTGTCTAATTTGTGCCTGTCCCTCTAAATTTTCTTTATGCCACTGACATTACTTCTGCAACTGTTGTTATTTGTGATTTTATATTTGTTTCTCATTCTCATCTATCTGGCACTTTTTTCTTAGTATCTGTGTGAAGTAATGCTTCAAACTTATAATTATGCACATTTCTGTATTACTATACATGGTTTTTCAGTGTTTCATCATCAACATATTGGCTCCCATGAGGTGTACTAAAATTAGACTGTAAATGCTGTGATTTAAACCAAGCTTCTTTGTGCAAGTATTTTTGTGTGAACTGATGCTATTTTGTGCGTGAGTAGCTATGCATTTGGAGCATATAAGTATTTTAGAGGCAGGATATGCTTCTGATGATTATTTATATTAGGGGGATGATAATTCTTATTTTTAGATGTGGTTTAACCATGTTGTATGTGTGTGTGTGTGTGCCTGTCTATTTGGGATTGAGGTAGACTCATGGCGTGTTTTTTCTCTTTTAGAGAGTAGGTGTTTGCAATCCAGTCATGCTACTGGACGAGATTGACAAGACAGGATCTGATGTGCGTGGGGATCCAGCTTCAGCTCTGCTGGAGGTTCTTGATTCTGAACAGAACAAGGCATTCAATGATCAGTATCCTTTTTCTTTTCCTTCAGGATGTCTCTCAAGACTGATTAGGGTAAACTGGACATATGTTTATGTTAACTAGTTTGTTTTGTAACCCAGCCTTTTAATCCTAGATAGCTGACTTTTGATTTCTCTAATCCCAGTTAAATTATTAATACAAATTTTAGAAATATTTCATAATCAATCTTCTAGACTACTACTATTTATTTTCTTTGCTTTTTCTATCAGCTTAGGGAGATATATGGGACTACACATTGGATCATTGGGTGGAAGTTATTTCATTTTGGGTGGGGAAGGATTTGAGACTTTGAGATGATTAGATGTGGTTAGATCGTAGATACAGTTAATATTTTTTTTTTTTTAAATATTTCGCAAACAAGGTTTTCATTGTTGATTTTGAATGTGCTGTGTTCATTAATCACCACCATCTCATTTTTATCCCTTAATTTATGGTCTATAGCTATTTGAATGTGCCATTTGACCTTTCAAAGGTGATTTTTGTGGCAACTGCAAATAGGGCACAACCTATTCCTCCTCCACTCTTAGACAGGATGGAAGTCATTGAGCTTCCTGGATATACACCTGAAGAAAAGCTTAGAATAGCCATGCGGCATTTGATTCCACGTGTTCTGGATCAGCATGGATTGAGCTCTGAGTTCCTTCAAATTCCAGAGGTACTAAATCTGTACATATGACATTTTATCACTAAAGACTATCATTTTTGTTTCATTATTTTTTGCCATTTTTCACAGTTAAAGAATTGCTACCCATTATCATGATGAGTCTAAGCCATGAGCATTTTTATATTGAGGTGTAAATTATTTGCTTGATAGGCCATTGGTTGAAGTACGTTCTGTTACATTGCTCCTCATGAATAATTGTTGTTGAAAGCAATCAATCAATACTTTCAGTGGTTACCAAATCTGAGGAAAGATGTTCTCATGTATTGTCTATCAGTTGGATACCCCTCTTGTTTTCTTTCAAGTTCCTGTTTTTATGATAAACAATATCAGAGTTTAAGTTGTGAAAAATAATGGTTTTTGCATTTGCTCAATATTAGTGAACCAGATTGTCTAGTTTTCTTTTATCCACTCTTTGCAACAAAGAGGTACATACAGAATGGCTTTCAGTATTTCTTATAAGTTCGCCTTCTATTTTAATTCTTTCCAAATTGTTCAGACTAATTACAAGTAATAATCTCCAGACGTTTCCCTTTTAATTTTATTACTAAAGTCACTATGACCATCTTGGTTACACGAGAACTGCAAATTGTCTGACTCATGTTGACAATCTGGTTAACATCATTATTTGCAAACTAAGATGCATCTTTGCCTTTCATGTCTCCTCTTATGAGCCCATAAATGACATGAGAATGAAAAGAAGGTATGTGGGGAAAATTCTTAGCCGCAAATATATTGCTATCTTGTATTACACAGATTGTACAGGAATTTATATTCTGAATCCCTTTCCACTGTGGTAGGCTATGGTGAAACTTGTCATTCAGAGGTACACTAGGGAGGTTGGTATCCGGAATCTGGAGAGAAACTTAGCTGCTTTGGCTCGTGCTGCAGCTGTAAGAGTTGCAGAGCAAGAACAAGAACAAGCTGTCCCATTGAGCAAAGATATGCACCGTCTGGCTTCACCGTTGTTGGAGAATAGACTTGCTGATGGAGCTGAAATGGAAATGGAAGTCATTCCAATGACTGATAACACTCAAGAGATATCAAACTCATTCAGGGTTGCCTCACCTTTAGTTGTGGATGAAGCTATGCTAGAGAAAGTATTAGGGGTAATACTTTTGCTTATCATCTCTTCCTTTCTCAACAGGATGCCCTATGTTTGGGTTATTAATTGTCATTTATTCGGGTTATTAATTGTCATTTGTTCCATTCAAGTGTGTTTTAATATTTTCTGTTATGATACTTGTCTATTTAGCAATTAGCAGTAATTGGTTATCAATTGTGGGTTAGGCTGCACTAAGCTTTTATTTCTGGAGCTTCATTGTTAAGACGTACTTTTTTCTGAAGCACTTGCTTGTCCTGCTGAGATAGAAGATCCGTAGTGGTTGTTTTGTTATACATTTGACATGAAATTTCCTAATTAAGTTTTCACTTGAGTGAAAGTTTTTTGTAGTTTGTAGGTAAAAAGTATCCTCAGGCTCTTGTACTTTCACTTTTTTGGCTATTCAGTTCTTATAGTTTACTTTTTGTCGATTAAGTCCTCTAATTTTTATTTTTCGATATATCAAGTCCTTTTTTAACGGGGTTTGACAGAAGTAGAGTTCACGCTCGTTAAAAGCGCGTGAAGAAAATTTAGACTATTGATTGGAAAATAAAAAAAAAAAAATAAATTAGGCTAAAATCATCCATAGCCTCTGTACTTTCACATTTTTGGCTATTGAGTCCTTATAGTTCATTTTTTGTCGATTAAGCCTTCCAATTTTTATTTTTCGATACATCAATTCTTTTTTTAACGAATTATTTTCCTGCTAACTTGGAAAATAAAAAAAAAAAACTTGAACGACACATCGTATAACTAGATTCAACCCCACCCATCTTCCTCAACCTCTCCTAATATTGGAAACAAAACTCAGCAAAATGAAAAAAATAATCGAGTGACCGCTGCACCTCCGATGATCAGATCAATATCTCCAATATTTCAAACTCAAACCTTAGGTCGATGAATTGCAACAAGTTTTTAAGAAATTTGATACATGGAGATGGAAACAAACAATAACAATGAGATCTCTAGATCTTCCTTCAGATTCAAAATTACACTGAATTGACCAAACCACTATTCTCAATCTCTTTAAATCCCAACAAAACCACATCAATTACTTCTTTCATAATCTAGACCTTTCTAAGACCTTGTCTTTCACCAAAAAACTCCTTAATTGTTACGGTGCTATCTTCTTCGCTGGCTTGGTAGATCTGGTTTGGCTGTTAATAAGATTTCACAATTGATGCTCTCCATGATGATACTGGTGCACTCATTGCTCTTGAAGAATTTGAAGAATCGTGAATATGGAGATACATGCAATATGTGGTAGGAGTTGAAGAATTTGAGAAATTGAAACTTGCCCAACAACAAAAACTGTCTGTTGAAATATTGGATTGTTTAATTTTGTTGAAGATACAAAATCTCTTGATAAACTAATTAGAGAAATTGAGATTATTGTATTGCAGATTTGGAGGGTTTAATTGATAAAACGTGAACTATAAATACTCAATAGCAAAAAACATGAAAGTACAGGGGTTTGGGGGTTGATTTTAGCCTAATTTATTATTTTTATTTTTATTTTCCAGTCAATATCCAAAAGTCTAGTCAGTAGCCCAAATTTTCTTCATGCGCTTTTAACGTGCATGAACTCCACTTCCGTCAAACCCAATCAAAAAACGACTTGATGTATCGAAAAATAAAAGTTAGAGGGTTTAATCGACAAAAAGTGAACTATAGGGACTAAATATCCAAAAACGTGAAAGTATAGAGGCTTGACGATGCTTTTTGCCTAGTTTGTATTCTTACACTTTTTCAAATTCAAAAGTCTAATTGAGGACATTTCCTTTTCCCTTTTAGCAACATGGTTTGGGTTGATAACTGAGCAAGTGTTCTAGTGGCATCTCATGTCTGTTTTTCTGCGCATATAGGACACTATCGTGTGTGGTCTAAAACTTTTAGTTGTAGTTGGATTGTAGCCTTTGCTACTGGTTCCTTGATGTAGTCAGATGATTCTTATGCATGATATACTTCTAAACAAGCTTTGATAGCCAATATGCTTTGGTTTCTCAAATTACTCTAGTAGTAAGTTGAGATTGTCCTAATTTTGAACAGATGTAATGGTCATGTTCATTTGAACTTTTATGCAGCCTCCAAGATTTGATGATAGAGAAACTGCAGAGCGTGTTGCAAATCCTGGTATATCAGTTGGGCTTGTTTGGACCTCATTTGGTGGAGAGGTTCAGTTTGTGGAGGCTACAGCAATGGTGGGGAAGGGTGAATTACATCTCACTGGGCAACTTGGTGATGTTATTAAGGAATCAGCACAAATAGCACTGACATGGGTAATTTTTTATCTTCCCAGATCGCTCATGCTATGTTAAATTGCTTTTGAAAGCTGACTGCATATGCTGGAAGTATAACGTATTTCAGTTGAAAATTTAATTTTTAGTAAACTATATATGAAGTCTGACTAAAATTTAATTTTTACCTATTGCATTTGTTTTACATGGTTTTGGTCCAGATTTCCATCCTAGTCATTTATTTACTTCATCATGAGTAATTTACTTTTTTCTTTTCTGATTGTATCATTATCTTCATTTCTTCAGGAAGTGCACTAAAATTTTACCATTTCCTCATAGCTACAGGTGCTGGACACTATGCCCTGACAATTGCTTATCTGCTGTTGTTCAAGGGTCCAGCAGCTCTAGCTATTTGAAATGTTCTCATAAAGTGAGATCTTAAGAAATGCATATGCTTTTCTACTCTTAGAATAATTTATTTGAAAATGTCTTCTGAAATTGTAGGTACGAGCCAGGGCGACAGATCTTAAGTTGGCAGTTGCTCAGGAAATCAATCTGCTTGAGGGCAGGGATATTCATATACATTTCCCTGCTGGAGCTGTACCCAAGGATGGACCCTCAGCTGGTGTGACACTGGTAACAGCTCTTGTTTCACTGTTCAATCAGAAAAGAGTAAGAGCAGATACAGCAATGACTGGAGAGATGACTTTGAGGGGTCTTGTGCTTCCTGTTGGTGGTGTTAAGGACAAGGTAATGTAAACTCACACGCATGATTAATTGGTAGTCAGTCTTATGATGGTATGCTTAATTCTCATATATAAGCTGTATACATGAATTGATGGCTTTTGGTGTTGCATTGACTAACCTATAGTGAATCTGATGATCGTGATTTGATATGCTTAATCAATGAGCATATACTATGTTTTTTCTAATATGCGCTTTCAGTCCTGTTCCAGAGAACCACTATAGTCTCAGCTCTGAAATTTATCAGCTAAAATATCCACCTTTTTCCATGTAAAATGCATGATTATGCCAGGATTGTGGATTCTTATGCTGTTTTTCTTGCAGATATTGGCAGCACATCGTTATGGTATCAAACGAGTAATACTACCAGAAAGAAATTTGAAGGACTTGGTTGATGTTCCAGCAGCTGTGCTTGGCAGTCTTGAGGTAATTAAATTCTAATTGTGGCATAATGCATGCCAATCAATTTCGTTGCAAGTGACTTCACTTTACTTAAAAAAAATTAAAAAATTAAAAAAATCTTTAATGAAATCTAATTGGGAACTTAATATATTCATCCTTTTGTTAATTGTTATTAAGGCATGACCGATGTTTTCAAAACCGAACTGATCAGAGAACCGGTGAAGACAGAAGGTCAGAGGATTAGAGGTTCAACTGGATTGAATCGGGATAAAACCGAAAATAATTAAATTTAATATTATATAATAGAAAAAACATATATAAATTTATTTTTTTTCTATTATACAATAGAAAAATAATTCAATTAAATTTAAAATAGTAATATAATAATAACTAATTATTATAAAAATGAAAATTATTATAATTTTACATAAAATTATAAAAAATATTTTTTTTATATCATATATTATTATATGAAAAAAATTTAACTCATGCAACATTTTAGTTGTTCTCTAATTTTTTAATATGTAGATAGTTTTGCCATTAAAAAAAATCTAAAAAAGAATTAAATTATAATTAAATTAAATATGTAATAAATATAAGATATATTATATTTATATTATATATTAAAAACATTATAACTAAAATGTATTTATATAAAATAAATAAATTAATTCACATTAGTTAACAAATATATTAAATAATAATTAAAATAAAATTTCACATCACAAAAATATATATATATATATATTTATATTTTAAGGATACATTAAATTTAATGGATTTAATTATCTTAAAAAGCTAATAGTATAATTTATTAATTAATGAAATTATCTGATAATTATAAATATTAAGTTTGAAAAATATTAACAAAACTTGTTCTTAATATCGTGGAAAGAATTTTAGAAGACTTTCAAGAGGTTTTAGGTTTGAATATCTTTGAGCATAGGATTTATTAAAAAAATTTCAAGACCAAAACGATGAGTAAAAATTAAAAAAAAAAAAAAAAAAAACTGACCCTCCAGAACCGGAAAAATCAGCCGGTTTGATTGTTTTTAGTCCGGTTCTTCGAAGACGGGTAAAAAGGGGCTGACCAGTCAGTTTCCTGTTCAAACGGCCGATTCAGTCTGATTTTAATAATCATGGACACAATTGAAATTGGTAGCTACGTTCTTCTCTAGAAGAGAAGGTTTATGGGTTCAAATCCCATCTCTCCCAACTATTGTAGAAGGAAATAGAGAAAAAAAATTCAAAAAATTCACTTGAACATGATTTTCAGATTGCACACCATCTCATGATATTTTCCTCCCTTGCATTCGTCTTCAGTTCATTTTTTCTGTGGTATTGAATTGGGCTTTTGTTACTATATGACTGCTGACGACTTAGTACATATTTTCCATATTCCTTTCTTCTTTCACAGATTATACTAGCCAAGCGGATGGAAGATGTGTTGGAGCAGGCATTTGAAGGTGGTTGCCCGTGGAGACAACACTCAAAGTTATGACAAGACTTGCTAGGAATGGATATTTTTAATTGAATCTCTAATTATGGGATGTTCAACATAACATCATTCTATCAGGCAGGCAGATTTCATTTTATTCCTGCTGCCTCCGGCAAACGAAGATCAAAATGTTAACAAGTTCAACTGGCCGTGTTTAAACAAAGAAAGTTGAGTTCAGCTGGTGCAAAGGGAACTAACCATATATCCTTATTTACCAATGGGATCGCCACCCACACGCCGACATCCCCTGCCCCCACTCCCTCCCAATCCGGGCTGTATTTACCATGGGTAAGCCACTGCTTTCCTCGTATTTTTCCTTTCTTCTCCCCTTCATTTTGTGTAATGACACATCAATTCTTCTAGTGTATAATTTATTATTAAATTTCATCAAGGCAGTGCTTGCCATATGATTTATGATGGGCTAGTATAATTTACCTTTTAGTGTTGACGCTTGTCTCTTAGGTCTCGTATTTGAATGCGAGGGTATTGAAACCCAATTTAATTGTTTAGGTACTAATATAGAAAATCAAATTTTGTAAGAATTCAATTGAATTAAATTAAATTTTATTAATTTTTATATTTGAAAATGAATAATTAATAAAATTTAATTTAATTTATTTAAATTAAAAAAATGTCATAACTTTATTTTGGATGGAGATATGATGATTCTAAAGTAAAGGAAAACTTAAGTTTACCGAATGTTCGTATAACATTTACTTGTGTATATTTAATTTGATAGAGCTTTAGCTAAAACATAACTTATTATCCAGTAATGAACCTATGTAAAAAAACACTTTTAATCCACTTTTTACCTTACGTCAACAATTAATTTTCAGAACTCTTATATTCATTATGAGTCGATCATTTTCATCGAGAACTCATTAATTAGCAATACAGGTTCATTAATTGCATAATTTATTGTGCATATATCTAAATATACATGCTACTCTAAACCTCTAGTTATGGAGCAATCAGAGTACTAAGACCTCAAAATGAAATATATTTTATATTGATGAGCAAGGTTTTAATTTGAAAAAGAAGAAAGTTTTTAGAACCACTTGGATCTATTTTGATCCTAAAAAATGATAAATCACAGATAGGTGAATATAAATTCAGTGAGTAATAAATATATTACCATACTTATAAGGCTAGATGTTTCAAGACTAGCATATAAGGGGGAGTTTTGATTCACTTTACAACAATAAATGAGATAACAAATACGAAAATAAATAAATAATAATAATAAAGTATATGATGTAAAATTGGAGAGATTATCAAAACATTTATTAACTTATAAAACAATTTATAAGTTCATTATATAGAGATGTAAGATAAAAAATTGGGTCATGTTATATATAAAAGTAGAGACTATTTGTTTATAGCATACTTCTTTTACATATAAAGTAGAAGTCTTTTTTTGACATACTCTTCCATATAATATATAAGAGTGATGAGAACTTATAACTAGGATCATTTTACCCTTCCTAACTAGGGGCTACATGGTCATTATATATAATGTCGATGTATTTTAACTATTTACTCCATCGGTTGAGCATTTCTATCATTCACCTCATAAAATCACATAAAATTATAATTCACATTAAGTTTAGAAAAATAAAAGTTCATATAAAGTAACACTTAATTTATGTACAATTCGATCATATCAAAGAAGGTAAATCAAATGTTCAGAATCACTTCAAAATATAAGGATTCAATATAGTAAAACAAAGAAAGGTTCGGCCACATCAAAGAGACACAGTAACACATATAAGTATTTATTCTTCAAAAATTCCATTAAGAAATCATGGTAAAACAGTCGGCCACTTCAAATATTCACCAAGAATAAGACTAAGGATTTGACTATCACAAAATCAAAGTATAAATCATTAAAAATATAGTTTAAGGATCAAAAATCCATTAAAGATATCATAATAAGGTATTCGGCCAACATGAAACAAAGAAAACAAAGTCACAAAATTTTTATTAGAGATCAACATAAATATAATGATATATTTACTTCTCACTTTTGCTATTTGAAACTTAAAATCAAAACTCTAGCTTTTTTATTCAAAGTAAGCAATTATGAGGATTTGCATTAATTCCACTATTTTCATCATTTTTTTTTGGAAGTTAGAAAGTCACTTATGGGGATATTTGGATGGTCAATTGACAATTATCGATTTGAAATAAAAATACTTTTTCCAGTTGACAAAAACTTTAATTGACCATTGTAACTCCTACGTGCTATCATATTTTTCTGATTTGAAAAAGATGAATCAACAATTATTATTTATCTAAACACTAAATAATTTTTCAATTGCTAATACGTATATTTTTAAATGGAAATTGAATTTTATAATTAGACATTCAAACACCTTCTATATTTAATTTCAAACCTATATAACATATAATTTCAAGAATTAAATCCTATTTGAATTAATCTTCATCAAACTCTAATTCTAGAATTTACAACTTTGAAACCTTAATTTCTAATTTAAATATCTTTATGTTTTTAGCTCAATTTCTTCAAATTACTAATGTTTCTATACATAGAATTCATGGAAACTAACTTTAAACGTAAGTTTAGAATTTATCTTAGTTAAAGAGTTATTAACACATAATTCCCATGTATTGAAATCTATTTCTTTTCACTTCTAATCTTGACTTTAAAACTTTTTATTACTCTCTAAAGGCTTGATTTAGCTTGAAAATAGGCTTCAAATTCATGTGTAGGATTTTCTATTTAGGAAGTAATGGATATTTAGGAAGAAAATGAAATAAAAATGAAAAAAAGGAAAGAATGGTTCGGCTAAAATGGAGGAGAAATGAAGAGAATTTTAGGTTTTTCTAAGATTAAAATATTTAATACAATGTATCCCACTCTTAATGATGGTGGTTCCATCATAAGTCTCACTTACTAGTAATTATTTACAATCTCAATTTTGTCTTTACTTTCATTGCTCCTTTCCAATTATGTTGTAATGAATTTCTTCATCAATTTACTAGTCATTCTAATTTATTTATTCAACCATATTAACAGTTTTACATATACTCTATATCTATTTTATAAAGGTTCTATAAATACTAAAATTAGGATATTCTAAAATTACTTTTATAATTCAACTCTTATAATTTAGTAATTTATTCAGAAAAATATCCAATTTAGTGCCTAAACTTGGGTCAATAACTCAATTTAGGTCACATAAAAAAAGACAAATTTCCCCCCTAAACTTAATTTTCAAACCAATTAAGGATTCTTTCGTTAATCACATATAACAGACGTTATGTAGGTTCCATTAAATAATTAAATATTAAATATTAAAAAATAATAAAAAAAGAACATGAAACCCAGATTACCCAACCCTCGATCTCTCCTCTTCGTCTAGTAACACTTTGTCACTCACCACCAAGCACTACTACTTCCCAGAATTACCTTCCTCTTCATGTTGCTAACACTATGCTTGCTTCTTCTATTGGGTTATTGGAACAACTTGTCTTCAATCCCACTCTCATCTCTTCAGTGCAAAGCCGTAAAGCTTTGTTTCAATGTTGCTCTTAATCGTCTTCCAGCTTCAACTTCAAGTCCAGTGTTAGGTACTCATTCCCAACATCAATACCCATCAATCTCTAATGCCTTGGTTGCTACTTTTAAAAGAGCTCAAGCTCACTAGCGTCGCGGCTCTATTGAGAACCAATCACTACTTGATGCTACTTTAGCCATTTGTGAAGGTAAAACAAATGTTGCCATTGAGATCTTGTCTTGTGTATCTCAAGTCTCAAATCCTAGAGAGAATTCTTATCATAGATTGATGGAGTACCTATCTATGAGGCTTAACTTGTAGGTTAACCTTGTGGAGATTCCAGCGATAGTGGCTGAGCTGTATAACAAGGAACATGTTGCGTCAATCCAAATGCTATACGAACTGTCTCTTTGTTTCAAGCTTGGGTTTATAGCTGATGATCTTGCAAGTCTTGATGCCGCCGGTGCTAGTGGCTGTACTTGGTCGTGCTCCACCATGACTGGGGATTTGAGATTCGGGGGGTGAGGGATAGAAGAGAGACTGGGATTTGGGGTGGGGATTTGAAAATTTTCTTTTAATTTTTATTGTAAATCAATTTTTAATTTTAACTTTAATATTTTCTAATTATTTAATAATATTTTTATTATTTAAAAATATAATTAAATCTTACAAAATCACTTTATCAATTTGAATTAACGTCAATTATAATTTTTGGTCTGAAAATTAAATTTAAGGGATTTTTTCAGTATGACCCAAATTAAACTATTAACTTAAATTCAGGCCCTGAATTGGGTCCTCAATTGATTCAATTCCTACATTTTTCACAAACTTAGCCATTTAAGGTTTTCAAAAGACCATTTTGAAAAAATGATATCATGAAAAAAAAATCATTTAAATGGAATCATGGAAAAAAAAAAGTCAATTCGCAGATGTTCAAAATGAATTTTAAAGTGACAGAATCCATTTGAATTTTATTATTTAAAATAATTAAAAATTAAAAAATGTAACTACTTTCTCATTTAATTTTTATATAGAAATAGTTAAAGTTTAATTTAAATGAGGGTTTAAGTTTTAATGTTGAATTTCATTAAGACTCAGTTTAACAAAATTTATCTGAAATTATCAATAAAATTGAATTAAATTTTGTGGAAGAGTTATTCCAAATATTATTTACATAGCTAATAAATTTAATTTGTTTTATTTTCTTAATTGCATATATTTATTTAACAATAATTAATAATATTAAAATTTTAGGATATTATAATTAATATTCGTGTAATTTCATGATAAATCAAATTTTAATTAAATTATTTTTTTAAAATAATATAATTAATTAAAAGGATCGAATTTTTTATTTCAAACTTAAAAATTGATAAAATAAAAATTAATTTGAATTAAATTCTTATACAATTTGAGTTTTCAAATAGGGCGTAAATGAATTAAATTCTTGTGAAATCTTTCTATTTTGGCATAATTTAATTTCTTTTAAAAAGCTTTTTTTTAATTAAAAAAATTATATTTTATCAATTATATTTTTTTCATGGATAAAATAAAATTTAATTAAACTAAATTTAAGTTTCTAAATGGGCTTGAAGAAGTCGACACGTAACCATAAAAATAAACGAATAGAATTAATATAAAAAATTAGTTATTATTGTCTTCTAAAATTTCAGTGCATATAATGCGTTGCATAACTTAGTATCCTTCCACTAGTACGAAATTAGTGGGTTTAAATTTTTAATGTTTAAATTGAAATTGAGTCGAATCTAATGTTGATTTTGAGCGAAGAGGAGGGATGTTCTCCTCTATAAAAAGAGAAGACTATCATTTTTAAGATTAAAAAGAAAAATTCATGTAGGTTTATAGTTTTCTTTTGGACATGTTTTTAGAAGTTGTTTGGTAATACATCTCTAGTTTCCCTTTTATTATGAATAAGGTTTAATATATTAAACTTATTATTTCTTTAATATTTGGAATTAAAAATACAAACCGCCACCCCTTCCATCAACTTACTTTCAATACTGTGGATTTCAGTTACCTCAGATTGCATCTACAGGAAATTATTTAAGGACCAGTAAGAAGTAATATTCATTTCTTGTATCATCTCACAAGAAAGTGGGCAACTCTACTATCTATTAAAGACCGGAATACAAATTCTAATCCTAAATCCCATAATTAACTATTTATTTTCAGAACATAAATAACATGTAACCATATCATTCGTCCATTTTTAGCAGCACACATTGCAAAATTGGTTCACTGAAATCTTCTGTCTAATATTCAAGGCTTACGGTTATACTAATTACAGCTAAATGAATAGCAAAAATATGGCGACTTAAATAGAATAATAGCTTCACTCCAAAACGATCTGGGTAACCAAACTATATAATTTCCATTTTAATGGAGTTCAACAATCTCTACCAAATCAACAATCGGTAAGAAGCAACATCCCAAGCTAAGAGGTATTTTAACAATGTCACGCATTATGCTTCTTGTTTTTGAAGACTTTATTTACCTTTCTGAGAATTACTGCAAAGAGCCTATGTGGTTTACAGGTTATGCAGGAAACAAGATTAAACAGTCAATGAAGCACGAAAAGGGAAGGAAAATGAAAAAACTCAAGGTGGCATGCAGAAGATCATTAGCCTGTAAGAGCAGAGTTGAGAGCACTGTGAACATCAACACCAATCTGAGCCTCAGCTTTCTCCAAGTCGGTTGTAGCTGAGTTGAGTTTCTGAGTGAAATCTGCGAGCCCCTTTTGAACTAAGGTTGGGTCAATCTGGTCTATTGGCACAGCCTCTATAGCAATTATATCAGCAACAGAGTTTGCATGGATAAAAGCAAACCCACTGCTGAGAAAATATTTGATCGTATCATTTCCTTCATGCACTGATAAGATGCCTGGCTTCAGTTCTGCAATTGTGGGTACATGCCCTGGCAAAACACCCATTTGTCCAGTTGTTGCAGGAATGATGACCAAGTCAACCTGATCATTAGTAGATAAACAATAAACATGATCACTCAAAATGTATAAACCACATATAAGAGACACAAAATGGGGTCTTGATCACAACAGTATAATTACTGACTTCAAGAATTCCACCATTTTGCAATTAGTGCAAAGTTTTAGAGATCAGGAACTTTGTTATGTTCTAAAGAGAAATATAAGAACATCCCCCTTCCATAATCCAAAGTGATTTTCATGGCAATGGTGGAAACTGTTGATGTGTCCCCTATGCTATAGCTCAAACAAATGAATAGATGAGAGCATTGATCACTGTTCAATATGATGAATAAAAAAGAATAGCATTTCACAGGCGTAGAACAGTGATGCAAACTTTCTGAGAGAGAGAGAGAAACCAAAAACAATAATATTAGAAAAAAAAAATTCAATAAAATGCAATCGAGTCAAAATGGGTTTGAACTTGCAAAAGATGATTTCCACACTTCACCAAAATGCATGATAAAAAACATGAGTTACTTAAGGTTTTCCATCTTCCCATCTTCCTTTCTCCCTAGTATCTCAAGATGCAGAGTAATTTGATTAGTTTTTTCTTGTATCTTCATGTCTGTTCTTAAGAGTTAATAAGAATGGTAAAGTAAGAACAGCGTCAGCCTGTGAGGGAAAAGAAAGCAACAAAAAATTGAAAGATAAAATAAAAAGGAAAACATGAAGAACAAGTGGACCTAATTCAGGGTTCAGATGTACGCAAAAACCTAGAAAATCCATTATGAAGGAACAAAAATAAATTTATTATGCAGTACTTGATTATTAAATTAGGCCTATCTAGGCATTCAGCTAGCATCACACATCAGTCATCATATAGCAGCCCTTCACATAACTCATAGTCATGGAAAAGCACACTTTACCAATAGAATTTGACCAGCAAGGCCCAGGAATAGGACAGCAAAAGTCAGAAATGAATTCTGATAAAGACATTAGGCAAAAAGCAAGTAGGCAGACAGTAAGACAAATGAGAAAAAAAATAAGAAAAACCCTTCTTTGATGGTATACAAATTTTAAAAAATCCAGGTAATGTAGAAAGTAACCTTTCAATCTCATCCTTGCTAACAGTGAAGATAAACCTTTATTAACATTGATGTTATATCCTACAAGTAAATTTATGGAAGAAATCTTAAGAATAGTGGAGGATTCAGAGAAAAGTTGACATAGTCCTTTGTTTATGCAGTTACCATATACTGATCAAGAGACTTTTTATTGCTTAATCAAGCATACTAGTTAAGGAAATAGCATATTAATTGAATTGACGCTATTTCAAGACAGTTTACTACTCCAGTGACCATAGAGAATAACTACTCCAAAAACCAAATCATTTTTGTCCTTGCTAAGTCTCAACTTCATATATGGCCTAATTATGAAAATAATCACTCAAGAAACCACATGAAACATTCTAAATGACTCGCCTTAAGTTACAAATTCAAGCAAAGCCCACTTGAAGTTACAACTAAAAAGATGGAAAATGTACTTAAAAATAGCATCAAATGCTTAGATAAATAACTCAATGTATGACTATGATCCTCTAATCATTCACAAGAAAAATTGAAATAACCTAGCCTATAGTTCTGAGCAAAACCAAGATAAATTGAAAAGCAAACATCAGGCAATCCAGGCAATAACATAGTAAGCAAAAATAATCTCCTTGTCAACTGCTGTGCTTACTATATGAGCTTTGAATACACCCATAATTATTGCATAAAATTTTCAAAATTCAGGCTATATAGGATGAATAGGATACCCATATCTCCTAATAATGGTACAGAGAACTGAAGGTGCACACTTTATGCAAAATGAAATGAAGATACCAAACAACCTGAATCCAACATATGAGAAATTTAAAAATAAACAAATCTCAGATGAAGATAATCAGGGAAATCATAAATTTAAAGCCAAAACTGACCGTGGAATGATAATTATCTATCATTATCTTTGTTTGAGACCACAAAAAAACCTCAAGTTCAAGTAAATTAAACAATTATATCACGCCATAAAACAGATTAATCAAAATGATAATCGAAAACCAAATCCGAACAATGACAAGTAGACAATAATAGCAATTTTGTTCCTCACCCAGATATACAAAATAGTAAAAATTCATCAACATCACATACAAATCCAAACAAGCAAATTTATAAGCTCAAATACCATAATCTCCAAATCTAAGCAAAACCCAGATGAAATTATCCATAAAAAAAGTTGAAAAAAATAATCCAGAAAACAGAAATGAGATAAATCAACAAATCAAACCTCCTTGGTGGAGAGCTCAGATGCATAGGGAAGCACAAAATTGACAGTGAGCTTAGATGGAATAGTGGAGGGAGTAGGGGGGCGAGGTTGCATGAAGGCCGATGGAGTCTTAGGTGGATCCATGTTTGGAATCGCCTTTTTCCATGATTCGATGAAGGTTGAATCGACAGAAGGCGTGGCTGGGACCTCCGTCGAGAAGGCTCGAGCCATCATCTTAGGCTGTTGAGAGATGGACCGAGACAAGAGGCGAGATGCTTGCCGGAACATGGTTGCGGTAAGTGGTAGCGGCTTTGGGGCTCTTCGCGCTGGGCAGGACCTGGAATTCGGAATATAGCTCCTCTCCTTTTTTTTAATCGGAGCTCCTCTCTTTTGTTTGAACACAATATTATAAATTTTATATAAATTAGCATATTATTATTATTATTATTTATTTAAAATCCAAACCCTCCAAATTATTTTCTGAAAACATTTATATTATCTCTCAATTTTTTTTTTTATTTTGATATAGTTATGAAAATAATAATTTATTCATTTAAAAATTTTCATCAATAATAATTTTTTAAAATTGATTTATATTTTGTAACACCCTTATTTTTTAAATATTTTAAAATTATATTTTATTGATAAATAATAATTATTTTAAGAATATTTAATTAAAATTATACATATAAAATTATTTTTAAAATTTATTATATTTTAAAGGAATAATTATATAAAAATAAAGAAAAATATATTTTTTAAAATATACTTTAATTTTAATTATTGTGTCAAATTATTATGTATTCTTTAATAATTTAACTTTTGTACCTACTTATTTAGTTAGGTAAATTATTTTTATTATTATTATTTTATTATTAATATTTTAAAATTTTTAAAAATTAAATTTTTATTTAAAATTTTTTATTAAATTAATAATAAATTATTTTTTAAATTTTAATATGTTAAAATAAAATATATTTTACAAAATTTTGATTCACTATTTATTTATAATTTTTAAATTTAAAATAAATTTTCTATAAATTTTAAGAATTTAAAAGTTAAAAAAAAAAACCCGAGATCGCCAGCATATTAAATTTGTTATGTTTCGAAAGAAAAATATTAAGGGAAAGAAAGAAAATAAAGGGGAGAGAGAGAGAGAGAGGAGAGCCGAAAAGTGGTCGTCTGGCTATCGGATTCCAGTATGCGCTACACCACTAGAGAGAGGGGCTATCAGAGAATATTAAGGGGTTGATGGAGGTGGATTTCGGTGAACAGTTGAGGAGAAATGGTCGGTCAAAATTGGATTGACCGAGAGACTTTTTTCCATTTTCAGTTACCATTTTCAGCAAGACTAACTCCATTGCATTCTACTCAATCCAAGCTTTTCGATCGTATCTATTTTGCCCCCATTGGTAATTGGAGCTGTGACTAAAAAAATAAGACGCGAGTGTATTTTTTCAGTAACTGAGAGTAAGTGAGTTTTATTTACTGAGAGTAAGTGAGTTTTATTTTATTCTAAAAATTATAATACATTATTTGTAGTTTGTTTGGAGAAAAATTTGTGAAAAATATTAATTATTGACACTAGTATTAGAATATTTAGACAATGAATAATTGACAACTGTGTTTATATTGAGTAAATAAATTACGATAAATTATTGTAATTAATTTGGAGTTATTATGAAAATTATTTGAATGATATTTGTGAAATTTAGATACTAAAAGTTAAACATTTGTGAAATAAATTAATTGAGGCGATCATAAATTAGGCAAATAATTTAATTTAAATAGAAATGAATTATTGGAGACTGATCAAAAAATTATTTGAATAATATTATGAGTGTTGTGATAATTAAAATATTTTTGAGGTGATTAATTATTGAAATATTAATTTTGATGTATTGTTAATTAAGGATTTATTTAATTAATTAGAGATTGTTATTGAGAATTAATTATGAAATAATTATCGAGTGAATTATTTGGATTATTTTGAATATTAATATTTTGGAGTCTCGTTGATTTTTATGGGAATTGATTTAGAATATTTAATAGAATGTTATAATAATTAATCATTTATTTGTATTAAATAATTGAGACATGTAAAATTTATAATTAATATTTATTATTTAATTGGAGACTCAGAAGGTGTAATTCCCAGTACTTGGAGTGTTAGAGTTGATTGTGTTTGTTCATGTTTATTTGTTTAATGAATGTTAGCTTGCACATGTTACTTCTAAAATAATTATATATTGACGCATGATGAGTTATAACTGATTTTGAAGTGTTAAACGTGTGCAAATATAAGTTGATTGAGTTTGGATAAGTTAGAATGGAGAAAACATGAGAGATTTTCATCAGCAAGCCTTTCACGGGTGTGAAACATTTTTCACCACCGTAAGAAAAGCTTCTGTGTAATTTGACCAATTCTTCAAATTTGTTTTCACAAGCTTGAAACGTCCCTCACGGCCATGAAGAAGTATTTCGAACCCAGACGTGAACAGCTCCTTTCACGATCGTGAAGTCTCTCTTCACGGGCGTGAAAGTATCGGGCCTATATATATGATATCTCTGTTTTTCATTTCAAACTCTTTCCTTTTCAACTCTTCTTCTCCTCTTTCGTCCCAACTAGCTACCAACTCATTAATATTCATCCTCTAATATTTATTTCATCATAATAACACAAGAATCAAGAATCAAACTTTCAAGAAACACCAATATTTCAGATTTCTCAAGGATTCTTCATATCAAGGATTCTCCATATCTAGAAATTCAAGATATTTGTTCCAAACTCACTTCTAAGTTTAAGATAAGTTAATTAACAGTTAGAATAGATGAATATAAGTTAAGTATAGATGCTTAAGAGTATCATTAGTATTTATTATGGATTATAAGCAAGATATATATATAGATTTAGGGTTTTGGGTGAATAATAGTTATTCATTCTAAACTTCTACATTTCTTTAATAAGTGATTAAATTGATGTTGGAAAATATATTAGGATTCTAAAAGATGATTAGAATCATAAGAATTTACTATGTATAAACATATTTGGGTGTAAACCCTAATTGTGAGTATTTAGGGATTTGACATAGGAGAGGAGAACTCAAGGAAATAGAAGAGATTATTGAATGTACAAGTAATTGAGGAAAATACAAAGTTAGTTTGTTTTGAGATAAGTATAAACATTGCATATGCATATTATTTCCATGAAATTGATTGTTCAAATCTTCCTAATGTACATGTATATGATTCTCATGTTATGAAATATTGTATTGTTAACCTATTAAATGAAATTCCCATGATGTTCTCAAACAAATGATAATTTGTTCCATATAATCACTTTATATGTTATAAATGACTTGGTCATTCTTCCTTGGATCAATCTCATATGAAACCCATTTGCTAACTTGAATGAATTCATGTTTATATGTTGATGGTCTTGTCTTTGTGAAATCCAAGCTACATGACCAATGATATGCATATGTATAGAACGCTCTTCCCAATGAGAGTAAATTCATTAGTCCATTGTGCACTTTGGGAACCTAACTGATAGGATTTTTATCAGTGTTCTACCTAGAGGGGACCATAAGCTCTAGGCATATGCCCGACCAAGCAAATATGTTACGATAAGGTAGCAAGACTACTGATACGTTCTGTTACGATAAGGTAGCAAGCAAGTCTACTGATGCGTTCTGATGATTACAATTCTATTTATGATTTTACAATGCTATTCAATTGTGAGCACTTATGTTTTTGTAAGCATAACCTTATAAAACTTTTATACTAATATTTCTTTGACTTGACCTTTGCATTGCATGTTTATATCTTATTGAGTTGAAGGCTCACTTCTCTGCTGTGGATTTCAGGTGATAGTGTAGCTCGAGAGGGAGCTAACTTATAAGACAAAGCTTCTTGATTCATTCCTCCAAGAAGACTCTATGTAATTCTTTTGATTTATGTTTGTATTAAGTATTTATATGTATAAGGAGTATACTCTAGAGTTCCGTAGTTAGATAATGAGGATGATATTATTTTGATATTTGAATTGATACATTGTGGGTTGTCCTTATTCGTTATTGATGTGGGATGTATTTTTTGATCGGCAAGGAATAAGAGAAAATCATATTATGATGTATGGAAATGTATGAATGATGATTTTATGATTCATAGAAATGATTATACATAATGATAACTATATATGATGTGGATATATGTTATGTATGAGATTCAAGATATGAGTGTTCTACGGATTTATGGTGGCCTTAAGCCTACCCTTTTCCTAGGACCGTCGCACCACTGGAGTCTGGGTGTGACAGAAGGGGTCAGTTGAATTAATGGTGATGAATGAGAGCATACAAGCTATTTATTTAGAAGTGTTGTTATTTTTATTTCAGGGGGCTATGCCCTACTTTAGGAGAGATTCTGCCGAAATTTTGGTAAATTTTTTAAAAATCTTTCTATAATTTCATATTCAGTATTTGAGTTGTCTTTTTCTAATGATCCTTGTATGTTGTTAATCGAGATCTTTTAGGTAATTCTTGGCTATCAGTCAGATGACGCTTCGAGGAGAGCTAATTGATTAGGTTGTCAAATAAGTGAGTTATATAGTTTAATATAATATCTCATTCCCCTCATTTATTTTAAGTTTCTTTGCATAAGTACAATATATATTATAAAATATAATGAACATAATTATGATGTATGCTAGTGCCATAGTTGTGGTAATTATTGAAATGTGATGATGTGGTGATGGTTGATGATTACTAATGTTGTATATTGTTTGTGGTTGTTGGATGAGATTGGGATGACACAAGACCACTTATAATATAAGTATGATTATGATATGATGAGCATGACATGATGAGCTATGACTGGCATGATGGCGGAGCTTACTCATCGCTCGGCATTGCTTACTAGTCGGGTTGGCGTTGCTTGACAATGGATGTGATAACGAAACCCTATGGATTGGATTTAAGAGATAGTATTTGGAATTAGAAAGTCAGATATGGGGGGATTGGCTCCCCAGATTGAGGTCTAAGGTGGTTTCTATTGACTAATTATCACATCCCATTGAAGGGGTGCGACGGTCCTAGGGTATGGGACATTACTGCTAGCTGATACCCATAGAACCCTACATCACATACCAAATAATTCTCATACTATATCAAATTTCCTAGAATCAAAACCTAAGAATCTAACACTTCAATTCCTTTCCTTATACTTCATTTCCAATACTTAAAAATATTGAGCAACTATCATAGTCAACCCCGTTGCCCTGTAACTTTGACTCAGTCAGACTCTGTTCTCTTGCCTATAATTCAATTTATACTTATCCAATTACTTTGATTCTTTTTCTTATTTACTCTATACACATAATATTATAACAATTAATTATACCTTTATTGAAATTTTTATCATTTACTTGTTGCTATAACTTTAATTCTGTCACTATTTTTTTCATTATAATCATACTTCATATGTTCACGATATATCACACATTATAGTTAATCACTATAACACTAGTCTTGTCACTATCGTTCCATTATCATATCCTTAAATCTTCACTATTCTATGCCTCAATAACTTTAATTTTTACTATTCACGTATAGCCATCACTTATGTCTTGTAATTTAAACTAGAGTATAATTACTCACTTTCAATGTTTTGAATCACTTCACTCATTTGCCATTCTTATCGTTATTCTATCCTTTACTCACTTCTAATGATTCTAATCACTTTATTTTATTTACTCATTATTTTTATTACACCTATTTAGTTAGGCAATTAAATATTAGTATCTCCTTGTTACACTATTATCTATTATACTTATTTAAACTAAGTTCACTCGTGAGATCGCTTTTAAGGGTTTTCATCATTAGTCAATTTTAATCACTTCCAATTCTTATTCGCTTTAATTTACTATCACTTTTAACTAGTTCTCAATACACACTTTATATATATATATTACACAATATATTTATACACACATATATATAACTAGAAGATGAAAATCATAACGGACAATGCTGATAACTATACTAACAGATGACTTCAAATGACGAGATGGACATCCTATGCTCCATGGCATACTTACAAGATAATTGATAGTTACAATATATTTTCTAAACTTAATGCTCTGATACCACCTTTGTCATGTCCCACTGAAGGGGCGCGACGGTCCTAGGGTATGGGACATTACTGCTAGCCGATATCCGTAGAACTCCACATCACATACCAAATAATTCTCATACTATATCAAATTCCCGAGAATCAAAACCTAAGAATCTAACACTTCAATACCTTTCCTTATACTTCATTTCCACCACTTAAACACATTGAGCAATTATCACAGTCAACCCTGCTATCCTGTAACTTTGACTTAGGCAGACTCTGTTCTTTTTCCTATAATTCAATTTATACTTATCCAATTATTTTGATTCTTTTTTTTTTGTTTACTATAAACACATAATATTATAACATATCCAAATTTTAGATTATTTGGATTACTGTACAATTATTAGTTAATTTTCAAATTTAACCAACAGTCTTGAAATCTCTATCCGATCAAACCCTGTTTCCATGCCTATAATTAATTTTGTGTTTATCCAATTACAAAAATATTTTACATCCATTTATATAACATATAAGTAATAATTTTTCATGTTTATCACTTTCTTTAATTCAAACTCTAATATCCTCATATCAATAGAATTTAGTAATAGATGTTCTTTTTAACAATCAATTATGGTATTAATATTTATGACTCAATATCTTATAAACCACAAATCTAATTTCAAAATTAATTTACAAGACTATAGATAAGATATAAATAAACATTTTTTATGTTCAACACTTTTTCTAATTCTATCTCTATCGTTCTAAACAATTAAAATACAGTAGTAAAATTTTGGAAAACTTAATTTTAGCCAGTCACAGTTTTTGTTCAATTACTCTTTCCTTATTTCGAATTTCATTAATTCCTTTTGTAGAAATCTAATTAACATATTATACAACTTTTATGTTTTGAACAACCTCAAATTCATTCGTTAAAAATTTAGAATACTAGTTACAAGTTACTACCTTAAAACAGAGTCAAAATCCCCTTTAAACCCTAGTCCATTCTTTTAGCACAATTAACACAATTATTTATCAAATCAAACCATAGAATTCTTAAATTAAATTAAAAAATTGAAGTTTAAGAACCTTACCCGAAGTTAAACTCTTGGATTCCATCTTTTTTTATCTCTCCAAATAGTTTTGATATAAAATCTATCAATCTTTTTTCATCATCCTTCTTTCTTTTTTCAATTTTTCCTATCTTATTTGGTTTGTATAAAAAGGTTGGGACAAATTTTAATTACCTATTTCAGTTGATGGTTCAGCCAAATCTCCAAGAAAAAATACCAATTTATATACCAAATGTCACACCCCAACTCTAGTGGTGCGACGGTTCTAGGGCAAGGGTAGGCTTAAGACCACCATAAACCCGTAGAACTCACAAATCATGATTCTCATCATCATCAAATAAATTGCAACATCATATATTACCATACATCTATCATGTCCATACATATAATTAAAATTCAATCATATCTTTCTATTATCATTTCATATCTTTCTCTTGTTCCTTAATGATCAAAAGAGACATCTCACATCACTGACGAACAAGAGTACCCAAAAAGGTAACAATCATACATCAAAATATACCAGTATCCTTGAATGACTAATTACGGAGCTCTAGAGTATACTCCAATATATATTGTATCATAATACCATTAATAATTATATAAAATATCTCAAAAGAATCATTACAATGAAGCTTCTTGGAATAAACAAGTCAAGAAGCCCGATCCTCTCTATTAGCTCCCTCACGAGCTATGCTATCACCTGAAATCCACAGAAGAGGAGTGAGCCTTCAACTCAGTAAGATATGAACACTATAATCAAATATCTGAACATCGAATCATAGTCGTGAACAATTAATTATACATATAGGTATGAAAGAAAATCATAAGCTTTACTTGAAGGAAACATGGTTCTCACAATAATTTTGGCTATATCAAATCATGTCATATATCAAATCATGGTTCATATTTAGAACATAGAATGCCCATAAAGAATGGCATTATCAAATCTCATCTGGAAGAATTGATCTCATATCATATCATATCATACGTATTGGTAGCCTTGCTACCTTAAATTGCACACATGCTTGGCTAGGCATGCGCCTAGAGCTCATGACCCCTCTAGGTGGAACACCGATAAAAACCCTATCGGCTGAGCTCCCAAAGTGCACAATGGACCAATGAATTTACTCTCATTGGGAAGAGCGTTCTATCCATGGGTCATGGGTTTTAATCTCATAGGAAGTATATTGGTCGCAAGACCATCCTCATACAACATCATTCAAATCGGGTTCACAAGTAAGAAATATATGAACTTGATCCAAGAATATTGATAAAGCCATTCACATTATACAAGTATATAAATATATATATATATATATATATACAATAGGATAATCAAATATAAGAATACTTGGGTCATTTTAATTTCAAAGAACAATAATCAAATAGAATGTTCATACTTACCTCTTACACAAATTTCTCTTAGCAAACTGCCCACTTATAATTTCTCAATCAATTCGAATTTTTTCTCCTAAGAAATTTTCCAAATATACAAAATTAGGGTTTATCCAAATCAATAATATTCAATATGATTTCCTATTAATTAATTATCTTAGAGTCTCTATTCTTAATTCCCAACAACGATTTCATGTATCTTTTTAAGAAATTTCTGCATTAAATTTTTCAGAGTTACTGTTCATGACAGTTTCACCAAACTGATTTCTCCCACATTAATTACCATTAATATCTTCAGATCACTAGCAATAAATTATGTATACCCAACATTAATTATCCTAACCCATAGACTTAAATAAATCCAAAGAAAATAATTTAGGAAGAAAATTTACCTTATTTTCCTTCAAACTGAAATTCTGAGATTACTGCTCAAATATGATGATTTCTGCCTTAATATAGACTAATCTAGAAGTCTAATACATTAATTTGAGTATTAATGCCTTAGAATATAAAACGAAACTAATCTGACAAAAAGACTGAATTTATGAAAGAAAGAAAGAAGGGAAAAATAGTGAAAACAATTCTGGACTGCTGGGGGGGTTAAATAGACCTCTGCCCAGAAAAACGCTTGCCAACTCGCCAATCTGCCTCGGCAAAGCTACCTCGCATAAGCTAGCTTGCCATTCCCACTTTGCATTCCCAGCTCGCACTTTCCAGTTCACCAAACTTGATCCGGCATTGCCACTTCGCTATTCCAGCTCGCATATGCTACCTCGCGTATGCTGCCTTGCCAGACTCTTCTCACGAACTGTTCCTCGTGTATGCCACCTCGACAATGCTTCTTCACCTCTTCACCTCTCCGCTTCTTCGTCTCTCCGCCTCTTCGCTTCTTCGCCTTTTCGCTTCTTTGTGAACTGCCTCTTTGCATAATGCCTCTTCGCATAATGCCTCTTCGCCTTTCTTCTTCGCCAAATCCTTTTCACCTTTCCTCTTCGCCTTTCCTCTTCGCTAAATCCTCTTCGCCTTTCCTCTTCGCCAAATCCTCTTCTCCAAAGCTCTTCGCCAAAACTCTTCGCAAATTGCCACTTCGCAAAATGCCTCCTCTCATTTTGCTGGCTCGCCATAACAAAATTCCTCTAAGTTAAAACCCTGCCTGGACATCTCAAACTTAGCCAGCTTGCAAATGAACTACAAATATCCAAACTTACTAATTCTTTTTATCACTTAAAATCAACATGCAAGAGCACAACATATCAAAATTTCAAATTAAAAGGATCAACACACAGACCGTGGTGACTCTCCCAAGATCACTTAGACTTGCTGCCTTAGAATCTCTTCGAACAGGTCTGATCAAACTCACTTTACACTGAGATACACTGATCCAAAAATTCTAAAATTTTACAGTTATCTTCTCAATACAAAAAGAAACATTTTTCATGTTCATACCTTTAGCTAATTCTATGTCAGTCATTCCCAGTAATTTCAAACAAACACTGCATCCCTGCAAAAACTCTCAACCAGACCAGCCTTGCTCAAATAGACACAAATCATCACACACATAGAATTTTGTCAAACTATTTTACATAATTAAAATCAAGACATAAACTCACAACTTTAATGTTTTATACTTTACCAAATTATGTCATTAAGAACATGAAATTATCATCACAAAATCCTGCAGCATCAAAAATTCAGAAATTCCTGAAATTTTCAACATTCTTATTTAGAATTTAATAAATTCTCCAAACATACAAAAATCAATAAAATACTACAAAAATGACATATATTACATTCTTCCTCCCTAGATAAATTCATCTTTGAATTTATAATAAGATGCCTCAAACCTGAAATAAATGGGGATATCTTTCTTTCATGCTTTGCTCACTCTCCCAAGTGCATTCTTCCATAACTTGGTTTCTCCACAAGACTTTAACCATGGTTATCTCTTTGTTCCTTAGCCTCTTAACCATTCAATCTACAATCGCAATTGGGATCTCTTCATATGATAAATCCGTTGGATATCCACTTCTGGCACTTGCAATACATGAGAAGGATTGGCTATATATCTCCGAAGCATCGATACATGGAATACCGGATGCACCTTATCCATGCTATGAGGCAAAGCCAACTTGTAGGAAACTTCCCCAATCCTGCTTAAAATCTCAAAAGGTCCAATAAACCTTGGATATAGCTTACCTTTCTTGTCAAACCGTAGAACTTCCTTCATTGGAGATATTTTCAGAAATACAAGATCTCCAATGGAAAACTGAAGATCCTTTCTCCGGCATAATTCTTTTGGCGACTGAAAGCTGTCTTCAATCTTTCTCGAATCAATGGAACCTTCTCGGAAGTATACCTTATCAATTCCGGTCCTTCAATATGCTTCTCTCCAACTTCATCCCAACACAAAGGAGATCTACACTTCCTTCCATACAAGGCTTCATAAGGAGACATTTGGATTGTGGAGTGATAGCTGTTATTGTAGGCAAATTCAATCAAAGGCAGGTGAGCATCCCAAGCTCCTCCAAAGTCTAGAATGCACATCCTTAGCATATCTTCTAGAGTTTGGATGGTCCTCTCCAATTGCCCATTTATTTGCGGATGGAAAGCCATGCTGAAATCAAGCTGAGTACCCAAACATTCTTGCAATTTCTGCCAAAATCTTGAGGTAAACTGAGTACCTCTATCTGATATGATTGAAACTGGTACTCCATAAAGCTTAACAATCTCATCCACATAAATCTGGGCATACTGAGAAACTCCATAGGTTGTCTTAACTAGTAGGAAATGGGCC
>CANXYC010144974.1:0-18543 GCA_948193065.1 Aleurites moluccanus
TGATTTCCTTTGGTTTTGATTTCCTTTGGTTTTTCCTTGCCAATTTGACCCTAATTTAATGTTGTTTAATCTTGCTTTTGATGCCCTTGTGTTATTGAACAATGTATCTTATTATTGGCTTGACTCGGCAAGCCAATTTTGCTCTGAACCCTAACCTATTGGCTTGTCCTTGGATGTTATCTTGTGTTTGATAATTTGCCTAGTTTATTTGTCATTTGGCTTGTGGTTTGTATGTCATAGGCCTACCAATTGAATACCATTGTTGTTGGCGACAAAGGTATGCCAATTGACCTATTGGTCTCGGCCACCGAACTCACTCTTGTTCCTTGCTTTATCTTATTATCACACTTGATTTTATTAATTGTAAATTACCTTTGACATTATAAATGAGTTTATTGAATATTGATTGATTGATACCAAACCAATTACTATTGATTAATTGATATCCGGATGCCATTGTTGCTTATGGTATCCCTTGCTTTTGATCCTGTTATGGTTTGGCAGAACTTCCGATTCGATAGGGGAGTGGGGAAATACTGTCGACCTTGTGCACATTGTATATTTGTACCCTAGCTAGGAGGGGTTATGGTCCTGGCTATAGGGTATGATCAGCCTTATGCTTATTTGATACTGGTGACCTACATGGTTCAATGATATTGATTGATATGATACTGGTGACCTATATGGTCCAGTGATATCGATGATTTGGTGACTGTTTGATTTCTTTTCATTCAGTCCATCTTATTATCTGCCTTTCCATATGTAACCGAAGATAGACCTTGCCTGTATTTTGATAATCCTAATGTTTATTGTATATCATTTGATTTATTCCTTTGCCTATTTGTATCTATTTAGTTATTGCGATGCATGTAAATTCACTGAGTATCATCTATACTCACCCGTTTGATTGTCTACCTATTTCAGGAAAGAAGTAAGTTGCAGAATCCCGACATCTGTCTTTCGTGGATTTCTGCTGCAGTTTATTTGTATAAATTCTGGATTTCTATATTATTATTTGAGGTTTCTTTATTTAGCTGCTCCATGGGTATGTATGGGTTAGTTAGGAGATTTATATTACTTAATATACGTTGATAATTATATTTTGAGTTATATGATGGTTTATAATGAGATATGTGAATGATACAGCCAGCTGCAGAATGAATAACAGGATAATTTAATGGATGATAATTATATTAAATGATTATATTTATGTTGAGGTTGATAGATTGTGTAATGATATTAGGTTCTACGGGTGCCAGTCGCCATTAGCATTTCCCGTACTCTAAAACCGTCGCGGTCCAAGAAACCGGGTCGTGATAGGGCAAATTAAGGATGAATCCTCCATCTTTAGCTTAAGGTACCATGGAAACACTAATTACACTCCCAACACCAATAACTCCATTAATTAGAAAAATGGAGAAATAACAACCATTTCCAACCACTAGCCTATAAGACTAGAGAGAAGCCCTTCATTGACTTTGGCCTGCCTTTGAATGTGGCATACAAGAAGGTGTTAGAAGCAAAATTAATCAAACCTTTAAAGCCTAAGGCACCCCCAAATTCTTTTCCAAGATATTGGAACGAGAGTGAATATTATAAGTACCAGCAAAGCACCAATCACAAAATAGACGTGTGCAAGATTATGAAACACTTCATTATCAGACATTGAATTCTAACTTCATCCAAACCAACATATTTTGGTTGTTTGAGCTACCTTTTGAGATCATCACTGACAATGGATCTCATTTTAAAAGTGCAAATAATGATTTTGCTTAAGGAGAAGATGTAACATCATCAGTCTTTTCTTTATTACCTTAAACTAATGAGAAGCAAACAAGATTGTGTTGCAGAAGATGATAACAAGTCAACCAGAATCCAACGGACATAAAAATGGATGCCTTTCATCGGAATCGAGGCTATCTAAAATCCAAGCAAAAGGGTAATCGAAACTCCAGCTTACAATGAGATTGTTTTATTAAAGAAGGTCTTGTCTCGCAATAGTATTATCATAATGAAATCATAATTTCTTTTTGGTGCTAATGTTTCACTCCTCTTTTGATTCATTTGCATAAAAAAAAGGATAAAAAATAAAAAAAGCTTGCTAAGTTAAAAATTTGAAAAGGCGACTTAGGCAAAAATTAGAGCAGCTCTTCAAGTCGAAAACTCGAAAGGGCAACTTGGTCAAAAACTAAAGCAAAAGAAAATAGATAGCCAAGTTGAAAATTCGAAAGGGCGACTCTATCAAAAATTAGTTCAAATTAGGATTCCAAAGTCAAACGGCATTATTCAAACATTTAAATCCATTTGTCTTTGTCAAAATGAAAGGTCAGAAGTTTATCTTGTCCAAATGTAAAGAGTTCAAATGCAGTAGTGTCAAGTTTGTCACATTAAAAATTCATTCCTCTTCATGTCAATAGTTTAAAGAGAGTTGAACAACTCTACCTTTTTTTAGAGTCATCTCTTGGGTCAGTCATTTAGTGTTATCCTCTTTTGCGTCAAAAGCTTCTTTAAGAGTTGGAAAAGCTTTCAAATCAATATTCATCATGTTAGTCAACCATGTCAACCATGTCTTAGGAAGTATGTACCTTATATCAATCATCACATCTCTTAGCTAAAATAGTTGTATGGTTAAGCTGCCCATGTACCTTATTTAGGGTATGTCTTTTAAAAGCCATTATCTCTCAAATCAGTGCTTAGTCAAAAATAGTTCAACAGGTCAAATCCATCATCCGATGTATGCCATCTAAGGTCATCATTCCTTAAGTCAAAATGTCTAAACATCAAATCAAAGAGTCTTCTTTATTGACCTAAGTGTCAGTCTTACTCAATCCAAACCTTCGAAACATTATCCCGAGAGTCTAATTAGTCTCTGATAGGTGCGAATAACTATGTTTGTTTTCTCCACAAATCATACTACAATAGTAAACTTATAAAACCTCCCGAAATTACACCATATTCGCCATTCTAGGGACAATACCAAAGCAAGTTCTTGAAAGCTAGCTAATGAAGTCAACAAGTCCATTCTTGCTTTGCGTCGAAGCAAATCAGGCCCCACCTAGAAAGTAATCATAGTGTCTAAAGGTAAAATCATTTTCTTACCTGAATGATGACTGAACTGTTAGACTAGTGCCCCTTGGACCTAACCATCCTTGGACGTCCTTGTCCTGAACCAATGATGTACTCAATAAGTAACCAGAAGAATTTTCTGACTCAAATGTGGTATGCTTTTTGAAATCTAGAGTTATTAGAAAAACTCAATCAGAATGAACCAACATTATTGTTAGACAGCCTTTGAAGCTGAGCTAGAGTCAAACTTGAGAAGTTAATGAGATCAGATTCCTAGTAGAAAGGAAAATTAAAAAAAAAGCTTGTTAAGTTGAAAACCCGAAGAGGCGGCTTAGGGAAAGGTTAGAGCAATTCGTCAAGTCGAAAACTCGAAAGGACGGCTTGGTCAAAAGTTAAAACAAAAAGAAAAAAGACCATTGAGTTGAAAACCCGAAAGGACGGCTCGGTCGATAATTTGGTCAAATTAGATTCTAAAGTCAAATGACATCATTCAAAATTCAAATCCATTTGTCTTTGTCAAAATTTCCTTTTAGCCAAACTAAGACCAAATGAGAAAGTTGAAATCTCTCGACCTTAAAGACCATCAAAGTGACCAATTCATCCCATTTCTCAAATCACCTACCCTAAAAAATGAGGCATTCTTGGGCATTTCAATGCATGAAATTGTGTCATTGTATTTCATTGCATAACTTTGCTTTTTGAATGCATTGAATTTTCATGAATTTGAATATTAGCTGCATGAATCATTCGGAATAGCACGAAATGTGTGCATATCATTTAAATAGGAGGATTTAACATTGAGTCATCTCAAAAGATAGCATCATGCATACATGATATTTATGACATCCATAATAATATCATGAATCATCCTGCATTGATTTGGAACTAACACATGACAAGAAAAAGAAAGAAAGAAAGCACAAGTTGATGGTCCTTCAGACAGCATAGACGGGTATCCTCCGATTGGCAAAGTTGTTTCTCCTGAATATCCATGTAGAGCCAATTCCATTTCATGAGTCTTCTGGTAAGTATAATAAACTCAATCTAAACAAAGAACAAGATCAGAACTATTTGCTAAAAATCATTTTCAAAAGCAAAATACAAATAAAATGAAGAGATGCCTTTGCATTATCAGAAAAGATATAACTTATTGAACTCAAATTTCTTATAATTTAGCTAATTGCATTACATCATATCAAAATCTTTTCAATTGCATTATATCAAACTATTTTCAATTTAGGGTATCCTAAATTGCAATCAAAATCTCCTAGCAATGGTGCCACCTTTCAAAAATCCCTGGCGACGGTGCCACCTTCTCAAAACTCCATGGCAATGGTGCCATTTTTTCAAAATTTCCTAACAAGGTTACACATTTTTTAAAATCCCTGGCAATGGTGTCACCTTTTCAAAATTCCTTAATGACGGTGTAACATTTTAAAAAATCTCTAGCAACGATGCCACCTTTTCATAACTCCTTGGCAATGGTGCCACCTTTTCAAAAATCCCTGACAATGGTGCAACCTTTTCAAAAATCCCTGGTAACAGTGCTGTCTTTTTAAAAATCCTTGGTAACGGTACCACCTTTTAAAAAACCCTAACAATGATGTAATCTTTTCAAAAATCTTTGACAATGGTGCAACCTTTTCAAAAATCTCTGATAACGGTGCCACATTTTCAAAACTTCTTAACAATGATGCTACTTTTTTAAAAATCCTTGGCAACGATGTCACCTTTTAAAAAATCCCTACAATAGTGTCACCTTTTCAAAAATTCCTACAATAGTGCTACCTTTTCAAAACTCCCTAGCAATGGTGTTAACTTTTCAAAAATTCTTGACACCAGTGCCACCTTTTCAAATTTCTCTGGCAACGGTGCCATCTTTTCAAAACTCATTGGCAACGGTGCCATCTTTTTAAAACTCCCTGGCAACGGTGCCACATTTTCAAAAATCTCTGGCAACAATGTCACTTTTCAAATTTTCCTAGCAACGCTGCCATTTTTTCAAAACTCCTTGGCAATAATGCCATCTTTTCAAAAATTTATGGCAATGGTGCCATTTTTCAAATTTCTCTGGCAACGGTGCTACCTTTTCAAAAATTCATTGGCAACGGTGCCACCTTTTCAAAAATCACTAGCAACGATGCTACCTTTTCAAATTTTCCCAGCAGCGGTGCCATCTTTTCAAAAAATTCTTGGCAACGGTGCAACCTTTTTCAAAACTCTCTGGCAATAGTGTTGTCTTTTTAAAATTTTCTAGCAATGATGTCACTTGTTCAAAATAAAATCAATTTCAAAAGCCCAAGCGACCCTTAGCGCCAATATCAGACCTTCCTAGCAAAACCTTAGGAGCTAATTAGACCTTCCTAGGACATCCTTAAGAGCTTATCAGACCTTCTTAGAATAACTTGAAGATCTCATTGCCCGATTAGACTTGGTAGCCTGTGTGTTCACCATCACGTGATTTTGCACCTTGTTGTATATAACTAGAGTTGTGCAAGAATCAAGTCATTCGTGGAGAAATTGAACTTCCACAAACCTTTAAGGAACCCTAAGGCCTAGCTAGACCCATGGCAAGCCAAATGACACCGACCACAAACCCAAAAGACTTGAAAAACTAACCCGAAACGACTGCACAACTGAAAACTGGAGCTTAGACGGAGTTGCCACTAGCCAGGATTGGGGGTGCCACCTTGAAGCCTGGGTGGCGCCGCCTAAGCATGGGAGTGGCAACCCAAAACCTTTCACTGCCTTGAAAATCTGATAGAAAGATAAAAAATCGAACTTTCAATAAACTTAGTGTAAATTTTATCAGACTTTAATCAGATAAAAAAATCAAAATTTTAATCATATTAAAAACTAGATTTTGAATCAGACCCAAAATCAGACTTTTAATCCGACCTAAAGTCAAAACTGTTTTAATCAGACTCAAAACCCTTCGCAAGAAGGGCGAACTATGCAGAATTTAATTCTAATTCAAAAGGATATGTAGACATATTTTTAATCAAGCACCAAATCCAAAACACCTAAAAAATCATTTTTTTCCCATTTATTGCTTTATTCATTTTAGAGAAATTGTGATTAACCTAGAACTTATAAGGGGTAGATTTAATATCTTCCTTTTTTTTTGTATCGACGAATATGTGATTGATAGAGAACCCATAAAAATTAGAGTTAATATCCTTAATTTTGATTATGTAATAATTATTTTAATTTCTTTACCACTTTAAATATATGTTTTACTGTTTTCGAATTTATTTATTACTTTTCATCACATAAATGCCATCAAATTAAGTGCTCGTTAAAAAATGTTGTTTTTCAAGTCAAAATTAAATTTAATGCCAAAATCAAGTTTCTTAATTAAAAACGTAGTCCCCGAATCTAAATTCGGTTCGAAAATTTAGTACATTTTATTATTGGGATATAATAGAGTTAAATTGAATTTTTACTTTATATTTTTTTAATAAAAAATAAATTAAAATAATAACTCACCAAACTTTTCAAAAGTAAAATGATAAACAGAAAATCATCCATTATTCATTTTTTCCAAAAACTAAAAAACGACAGTCAATTTCACGTGAAATTTAGCCCCTAAACCAGCGTTTCAATTGTTTAAATGAACCGAACCGATATTGGTCAATGCCCCACATTTTATAAATCCATTTAACAATATTTTATATATATACATGAAATTTTTTCAAATATTATTGATATTATCTATACAACAATACGAGTAAACAACTAATACAATTGATTATTCAACCTTAATTACTAAATAAATATTGAATATTATATATAAGTATTGCTGTAAAGTAAAATCACAAATTAACTTTTATATAATTTTAATTTTTAAATGGATTAATTACTACCCAATATACTAAGTCTTTCTAACCTTTCAAAAAATATATTAACTCTCCCTGATAAATTTCACAATATAATACTAAATTTTTTATCTAATTTTATCATTAATCAATCCTAAAACGGTGAATAAAGGTAGTAAAAATACAGAATTATCCTTATTTTTTATTTTTAATTAATTATATTTTATTTTTACTTTAAAAAATATTTTTTAGAGTTAAAAATATATTTTCATATTTTCTATAAATTTAAAAATAAAAATAAATAAAAATATTTTTTAAAAAATAAAAATTTGAAAATAAAAAATAACAAATAACAAATATTTTTTAAAAAATATTTTTAGTTTTTATTTTTAAATTTGTCAAAAAAATGAAAATGAATTTTTTATTTGTATTAAAAAATTTAAGAAGAAATAATTTAACTTCTTCTTAAATTATTTTTTTAAAATAAAAAATAACAAATAACAAATAAAAAATATTTTTATTTATTTTTTATTTTCAAATTTATTAAAAAATATGAAAATAAAATTTTTAATTCTAAAAAAATAGAATGTAATTAATTAAAAATAAAGGATAAAGTCATTTTTATTTTTTTACTGTCCTTATTAATTATTTTAGAGTTGACTAACGACAAAATTAAATAGAAGAGTGTGCTAATATATCGTGACATTTATTTTGAGGGAGTTAATATATTTTTGAAAGATCAAACGAGATTTAGTATATTGATCATTTTACATAGATAAATAGTAATCAATTCTTTTTAAATTCACTTACGCTATGTTTGATTCAATTTTATTAAGAAATTCATTTCATTTATAAATGAATTCCAAATAAAATTTATTTATAAATAAATTCTCATATTTGGTGTATTAAATAATAAATATAGAATTCATTTTAAATGAAACGAATATTATATTCGGTATAATTTTAGAATTCATTTTAATATTTTACTTGATCAAAAAATACCCCTATTAATATATTATTTATTTACTTATTTTCTTTTCAAAAATTTCATATTACATTAATAAAAATATAATTATTTACAACTCAATTTAATATTTATCAATAATACCTTTTTATATATACTATTTTTCAAAAATAAAATACAATTTTGGTCATAAATAATTAAATTTATAAAGGATTTTGTACTTATGAAAGAATTTAAAGAAAAACTAATTATAGAATATAAAGTAAAAAATACAATAAAAACTAAAAAACTATAAGGTGTATATCAATATATATATATAATAAATAAAAATAAAAAAGGAAGAAAAAAATAAAATATAAAGGGGATCAAAATAAAAAAATTTGTAGAAATATTTAAAAAAAAAAAAATAGAGTTAAGTAAAGGTCCCACCTCATAAGCATGACCTACCCATAATAAAAAAAATTGAAAAAAAATAAAAATAAAAAAGGAAGAAAAAATAAAATATAAAGGGGATCAAAATAAAAAAATTTGCAGAAGTATTTAAAAAAAAAGTGGAGTCAAATAAATGTCCCACCTCATAAGTATGTTCCACCCCTAATAAAAAAATTGAATAAAAATAAAAATAAAAATAAAAATAAATAATGTTAAACAAATAAAAATGTCAAATTCATAACAGATACATTTTTATCCAACAAAATTTAAAGAATAAAATATTAAAATTAATAAATATATTTTAGTCATCTAAAATTTATTGATTTAAAATTATGAAATTCATTTAGAAATACTATTTTGATAGGATTTGATTTAATTATTTTTCATTCCATATATTTAATAATTTAAAATTTTAAATGAATTTGAATTTAAAACAAATATAAAACTGTAAATTTACAAAAGAATTTCATAAAATTTTATGAAATGCATTTATACTAAATAAGGGATTAAACATTTTATTGCATCATAAATTAATGTTATTGTTAAAAAATGTGGCATCAATGCCGAATATGTAAAGGAGAGGTTTAAAAATCTTATGTTACAGTAATAATATTTCATTTTTATGGATCCAAATTTGAATTTTTCTTAAGCCCTGTTCTGATGAATCTAACATGTTCAGATTCTAACAGGCCAATTAATTAATTTGATTGCATATATACATAATGGATGACCATTTTTACTCTGAAGTGAGTCTAAAGCATTTCTTCAAAAGAAGGTAAAAGATGTCTGGTTACGTGGGTGTACTTATTTTTGATCCATGGCTTCAAAGCCAGTTTACCCAAGTTGAGCTATGCACCCTCAAATCCAATGTAACTATTTTTTTTTTCACCTTTTTGGTGGTTGTTAATTTTAAGTTAAACTTGTTTTTCAATTTGCAAAATTTGAATGATTTTTTTTTTTACGTTGGTTTTAGTATGTGTCAATAAGAACTCAAGCGGGTTGCGTTATAGTCGGGGATTTACCTCTAGTTTTTGTAAAATTGAAGGGTTTTTCTGATGTTTTTAATGGGGATTTTGGGAGTCTTATTCAAATGCAGGAGAAGAACTATATTTTGAAAACTTCCTTCGGGTGAGTCTTTGAAGGGTCATTACTAGTAGTATAATTTTTTCTTTTATGATCTTTGCTATTTAAATCATTTATACAATCTTCATTGCTAAACTTGAAAGGAAGCTATGCAGATCATGTTATTGTTTTTGGTAGACCTATTTCCAGGCCATGGGTCAGGCTGGTTTTTTTTATCTAACCTGCTGGGCCTAGGTTGTAGGAATAGGTGATCAGCAATTTAATCCTGATATACCTGTCCAGGGCCTTATTATTAAGGTAAACTCACACTAATTAGAAATAGAAAATATAAGTGCTTAATATATAATGAGAGTCTATCATCTAATTAACTAGTTCTAGTTTTTTTAGTAATAATAGTCTCAATATTCCAATATGTGTTGTGTGTGTTTATGTGCTTAATACTCTCCATTCATATGAAAATTAAAAATTTAATATGATATCAAAGCTGATTCGGCCCGATTTATTGATTTTCTGATCTGGATGTTCGGGTCCAGTATTACCATTGTACCACTTAAATGGAGTATATGGTGAGAGTTTATCACCTAATTAACTAGTCCTAATTTTTAATAAGGATAGTCTCAACGTGTGTTTGCGTGCTTAATACTCTCCATTCAAATAAAAATTAAAAATTTAACACTCAAGACTGGTTCCAATCGATTTTAGATTGATTTCGGCCTAAACTGGCTAGAAATTTTTTCCCTTTTTCATAAGCAGTGCTAGTTTTTTTTTTTGTCTTTTCCACAGAAACTTGTTCTTGTTACTTCTTATTTTTGGGTTATGAATAATATATTTATTTTTCTGGGTTAGTGAATGTGTTAATTGACAGGCATATTTAAATGTGCAAGCACAAGTACCTGTAAAATTAGGAGGAAGAAAATTGAAATCCTCTTCTTCTTCTTCATTTCTCAAGGCATCAACAACTACTTTTCGACATAACATCAATGAATCTGAGAAGTTTTCCTATGTTTCTCACATTTACAATAACTTGGCAAAAAATCCTTTCTTGGAAAAATATCTTCCAATATATCCAACCACAAATGCCTTATTTGATCTTGTAAAAGACGGAGTTCTTCTTTGGTATATGTCACATTTCCTTTGGGAAATTATATAATTTTGTTTGTACTTTCAAAAGCTGTATTACATGTTAATTATTAATTATTGATGTCTTTTTATTTATCATGCTTTGTACAATAAGCTTATCAATGTCGTTGTTCTTGGAACTATAGATGAGCGAGCTATTAACACAAAAATATTCCCTTAACCCATGGGAGAGAAATGAAAATCACACCCTTTGCCTCAATTCTGAAAAGGCTATTGGTTGCACTGTTGTTAATATTAGAACTCAGGACCTTGTTGAATCTAGACTAAGTTGGGCTATTTCCAGCTTTTCCTTTGTGGTTTTGCAATACGCTGAAGGTTTCTGTTTTCCTTTTTGCATCATCATCTGGTACTTGGACTGATTTCCTAAATTGTTAAGGTAGACAATAGTAATATCTTTCTTTATCCATGTGATTAATTGCATATTGAATTCCTTATGATAGTAATAGTATTATTTTAATTTGTAAGACTAGGAGGGTTGAATTATCCATGTTTACTTTGTAACATTTGGTATTTTTGTATGGGTGCAACTTTAGATTCAAGTGTTAGCAGATCAATCTGAAGAAAACTCCTGAACTTGTGGCATTGGTGGATTACAACAATTTTTAGTTTTTACCTTCTTTATATACCTTCTTTAATCTACTTATGCTATGCTGTACATTTTCTTACCATATTTATACATGCAGGAAGTGGAAGAGTTAAAGAGTTTAGCACCTGAAAAAGTTTTACTGAAATGGATGAATTATCATATGAAAAAAGCTGATTACACTAAACAGGTTACAAATTTCTCTTCTGATGTGAAGGTAAGGAAGTTAACCAATTTATTAATGGCAAATTCTTGATGTTTAAATCATACACTGTTAGTGACTTGGTGGAATTTTAAGTTGGCATCAGTTGGTGTACTAACCATTTTGTTCGAGTGGATTCGCTTGTGCATTTTTAATAGTAATCATTAGAAATATTGTTTTGAGCAACATAGATAAATTTTTTACAGGGTTTCTAGTGTATAAATGGCTTTAAGTCTGGGTTTACTACTAGGAGGGTACAAATGATAAATTTTCTTTTCTTTTTTGGTAAAGAAAGAAAAGAAGAAAAAGACAAAAATAAGAAGAAAGGAGAATAAAATCATAGTTCAATTTATTTGATGATTTTATGGATTTATTATGCACAAACTGCATTTTCTTTCCTGTTTATTCTATGTTTCAAAGTTATATCTTCTCCTCTTTCATTGATGCAACCGTGAGCATTTGCAGGATGGAGAGGCCTATGTTTACCTGCTTAGTGCTCTTGCACCAAAACTCAGTACCCCTGCCACATTACGTGCTAGTGATCCTGCGGAGAGAGCAAAAATTGTCCTTGAGCAGATAGATAAACTTGAATGCCAAAGATATCTTACTTTTCAAGACATTGTTGATGGCTCTGCAAATCTTAATCTTGCATTTGTTGCACAAATATTCCATCACAGGTGAGAGAAAAGGGGAAACCATTTTATGCAATTTTACTTGCATGTATCTTGTTTTTCCCCATTTTGGTTTTGTTGTGTAAATATCTTCTGTTTGCATTTCTAAAGTTCAATATGTATGTTGAACATGAGTTTCAATACTATGATTTAACTTATTATAAAATATCTATTCCTCCAACCCATTAGTGTATCATCTACTTCTCAACATGAGCATATTGTGGGTAAGGAAACCTACCTTTACATTACGATGTAGGGCATATGGTATTTGAGAAGTACCATGCTGCTTTGGTGAGCAATACTTTGCCTTAATGCATACTTAATTTTAATCATCTAAAGATGATCCTAGCTATGCCGCTTTAGTGAGATATCCAAAGAATGGAACAATAAAAGCAACTGGCCCTTCTCTCGACAAATGTGTGGTAAGGGATTGGGGGTCTTGTCAGGTATCAATCTCGTGTTTCTGTGTATGTTTTTTACTAAATTCTGGTTTGCACAGATCTCCTAGTCAATAAATCAAGTAACGAGTGCTTAGTGAAAATAAATGAGTTGGAAGTAGAAATGATAGAGAACTAATTTTAGCTATTGTCTTGGAATGTACATGTATGCCATATATAACTTGTGCAATCTATCCGCTTCTCCCCTTTCATTTGCATTAATGTTCTCAAATTTCTGGTTTTGGTGAATTTGACAATGTGAAAACTTTGATTTTCAATCATGTATACAACATGCATAGTGAGATCTATCTTATTTTGTAAGTACAAATGTTTCTATTTCAGGAATGGATTGTCACGTGATACTAATAATATGTGTTTTGTTGAAATGATGGAGGATGATGTTCAAACTTCTCGTGAAGAGAGATGTTTCTGGTTGTGGATTAATAGTCTTGGAATTGTTACTTATGTTAATAACGTTTTTGAGGATGTCGGAAATTGGTGAGCTTTTAATGTTTCCCCTTATGCAGTGAAAAGTCTTGCTAACTCTTTTCATTAACACGTGCACATGTAGATGGGTTCTCTTAGAAGTGCTTGACAAAGTTTCACCGGGATCAGTTAATTGGAAGTTGACAACTAAGCCTCCTATAGGGATGCCATTTAGAAAAGTTGAGAATTGCAATCAAGTAATACAAATAGGAAAGGAATTGCATTTCTCCCTTGTGAATGTTGATGGAAATAACATTGTCCAAGGAAATAAAAAGCTCATAATTGGTTAGTTTGCTTTAATTTCAAATATCCTAAATAAATATTATTATGCAACTCATTAACTATGCATTATCCAATACATCCATTAATGACCACTTTCACAGGTTTTGGTTTCTTAATTAAGTTACTAGGTATCTGATGCAAAGCTATGCTAGTTTAGCATTTGTTATTAGAATTTAGAAGCTATATTCTCCATAAAACCTTGCAATTTTTTTGGCTATTCTTTGGTCTTGGTAGTGCCTCAACTTGAATCAAACCACTTATCCTTGCTGAGATGCTGCCTTTAGTGTCTGGACTGATGCATAATCCTTTCTCCTTGTTGATTGGTTACAAATAAATTCACTTTAATAGTAACTAAGGCACTTATTCAATCAACACTTGTTAAGATACTTATTTTAATAGCTTTTGCAACATTCTCCTCCGCTTTTTATTTCTTTTTCTCTTTAACAGTATTTTCATTCCAAATTAGTTGCTTTAGATTCCTCTTAATTCAATATTGGAAAGAATTGACTATAGCATCTCCTTTCATCTTACGACATATTTGTGGTAGCTAATGAGGTTTACCATGCTTCAACTCCTGAAAAACTTGAGATCTCACTCTTCCCAGTCCCAAAGTAAAGAAATTACAGATGCTGACATTCTAAACTGGGGAAACCACAAAGTAAAGAAAGCAGGTAGATAATCTCAAATGGAGAGATTCAAGGTAATTAATCAAACAATGACTTTGTTTACAATGAAATTCTGACATGATTAACCATTTGGTATTTGGTCTTTGTGCATTTAGGATAAGATCCTTTCAAATGGAATTTTCTTTCTTGACCTTCTTACTGCAGTGGAACCAAGAGTAATCAATTGGGATGTTATTACAAAGGGACAATTGTTATTTCCTTTTTATTTTTTTATTTTTAAATTTCGCCTGTTCCATAATAAAAAGGGAATGTGTTGAGCTTCAATTATTTTGTATTCCAACAAAGCAATTTAATTGGAATGTATGTGCATAATTAGTTTGATGCAGTATATTTTGTTAGCAGTAGTCCCTCCTCATAAAGGGCTACCTACAAAGTTTGAAATGTGCATCAAAAATTATAAAAGAAAAAGGGGGTAAAAGTCGCACCGAAAAGGGTGGATTAATTTGTTTGATCAACCATCAACCAAATTGTTGAAATTAGTTGAAAATTTGGGCAGGCATGGCTATTATAAGGCTCATTTCATTCAAGCAATTGTGGTTTTTCTATTGAGCAACGCCAAGCTCTTAAAAGGAAAGAGAGAAAGATAGGGAGACAGTAGAGAGAGCCAGAGCAATTCAAAAGCTCAAAAGAAAAATCGTATGATTTTTATGAGTTTATTTTAGGAAATAGTTTGTAAAATTGTGAGTGACAAAATAATGAGAAAATTTTCTTTTGGTTGTTTTGGGGGAACACTTTGATTGCCACTATTTTGGATAGATAAAAAATTATTATTCCCCCTTGTATTATTTTAGAAAAGACTATCTCTGTTTACCTACTAATTTTATTAGTGGAAGATTTAATTGGAGTTTAACCCGTGGACATAGCCCAATTAAAAGTGTGAACTATGTTAAATCTATTTTATTGATTATTTTCTGCAGTATTATATTGTTAGAATAATTATGATATATTATGCACTTAATTATTGATATATAATTTTGTCTAAGGAGATTAGGTTTTAAGTGTGATAACTTATGATTTCTCCAATCTTTTCTGAGAATTATTCTTGATATAATTTATAGTACAATTATTCATACACTATAATAATGATTTTTCTTGCTATGCACTTAATTATTTGATATATAATTTTGTCTAAGGAGATTATGTTTTAAGTGTGATAACTTATGACTTCTCCAATTTTTTCTGAGAATTATTCTTGATATAATTTATAGTACAATTATTCATACACTATAATAATGATTTTTCTTGCTATACAGGTTCTTATTTTGAGGTAAAGAAAAACTACATCAATGGAGGTTAAGACTAGTAAAATAATCAATTTGAATGGCGTAAATTACTACATATGGAGCAAAAAGTTGAAGGATCTTCTATATGTGACGAAATTGCATCCACCAATATTTGCTACAAATAAACCCGATGACAAATCGAATGAAGAGTGGGCATTTAAGCATGAGCAAATGTGTGGCTTTATTCGACAGTTTGCAGAAGATAATGTGTATAATCACATTCATAATAAAACTTATACAAGAACACTGTAGAATAAATTAGAGGAGTTGTATGCTATAAAATCCGTAATAAAGGTGATACAGATGAAATACTGAGAAGGTACTTCTATAGTTAATCACTTGAAAGAAATGTAAGGGATCGTGGATCAGTTATCGGGAATGAGCATAAAGTATGAAGACGAGGTGCCTAGACTCATGATGCTTTCCTCTTTACCAGAGTCATAGGCAGTGTAGTTAGAGGCACTTGGAGCATGCACTTAGGCACTAAGGCAAGGTAAGAATATAAGTTGTCGCTTTTAAACCAGCAAGGCAAGGCGTAGTTTATTAAGCGCTCGCTTATTGCGTTTAGGTGCACTCCTTGTGAGAGGCAAGAGGTGCATCAAAGGTGCGCCTGTCTAAAAATAAATTTCTAAAGTTATTTAGTTCGTTTAAAACACTATATTTTGATTTAATAGATCTTTAGATTTTTTAGCATACATGATTTAGGATTTCTATGTACTTTTATACTTCTTTTTTAAGTTAAGAACTCAAAAAACTATACCGGGTTTTTGCTTAAAATACTACTTTCTAGCATACAAGTTTTAGGGGAACTAGACCGATTAGAAATCTATCCAAATAGAACTTCCTGCGACAGTTGTCCATGCTTTTCTAAATACATTGTTTTTACATTTTCTTCAAAACATATTCTATCAATATATTTTTCTTCTCTTTATTCTCTTCTAATATTTAGGTTTTCTTTTCTTTTCTTATTTATATATCCCTTCTCCATGTCCATTTCTAGAATATCTCTATATTTACAAAATGGTTAGTAAAATTTTATTTTATCCTAAATATATATAATATACTTAGATATCTACTATATTAATGTTTAATTATATTATGGGATTGTTTTATAAATTTGCGCCTTACACCTTAGGCGATAAAAGTTTCTATCGCCTTGGGTGCGCCTTTCACTTTTGACTCACAAATACTGCACCACATAGTATAGTTAGCAAGGAATCTATAAAAAATAAAATCTTGAATAAAGAGATAAGATGTAGATCATTGGGTTCCTCTTCATCATAGTTAGATGCCCTTGTTGTATATTCTAGGGGGAGGAGTGAGACTCGAAGTTCAAAACAAAGAGAAAAAAACAGATGGAAGTCAAATAAATATGCCAATATTGAGTGTCATCATTGCAAGAAAAAGGGTTACATAAATAAGTTCTGTTGGAAGTTAAAGAAAGAACAGGCGAAGAACAAAGTTGTGAAGAAAGATGACAACAATGATGATGAACACGCCAATGCCATTAGTGAATTCCATATTATTTGTGAAGAAGATACTATTAATCTTGCATCCCAAGAGACTAGTTGGGTGATTGATAGTGGTGCCACAATTCACACCGCATCTTAAAATGAATTGTTCTCATCCTACAAATTAGTAAAATCTAATGTTGTCAAAAGGGAAAATTACAATTTTGCAAAAGTTGCTGGCATAGGAGATGTTTGCCTAGAGATGGAGAAAGGCATGAGATTAATCTTTAAAGATGTCAAGCATGTTTCCAAAATGGACTTCAATTTAATTATTGTTGTTACACTTGATGATGAAAGTTACTATAACATTTTTGAGAATGGTCAATGGAAACTCACTAGAGGTTCCTTAGTGGTGATCAAATGATAAAACACACAAAGCTATACTTGACACAAGCAAAGCTCTCCAAAGATATTATAAATGTAATGGAGAAGGACAGTACAGTTGAGTTATGGCATAAAAGACTCAATAATATGAGCAAGAAATAGATGACCCATCTCATTAGAAAGAATGTACTATTCGAAATGGATCAAATGCATTTGAATAAATGTGTTAATTATTTGGCAGGAAAGAAAAATATAGTCGCTTTCAAGAATTTCCCTCCTTCCAGAGCAAAGAATGTGCTGGATTTGGTATACTCAGATTTGTATAGGTCAATGCCAAAGTCACTTGGTAGTTCTTAATACTTTGTGACTTTCATTGATGATCATTCTAGGAAGACATGGGCATATATCTTCAATACAAAAGATGAGGTATTAAATGTTTTCAAGCAATTTCATGTCTTTGTCGAACGACGGACCAACAAGAAGTTTAAAATGCATTCGAACTTATAACAATGGAGAATAAATTAGACCATTTGATACTTATTGTAAAGAGCTATGGTATTCAACATCAGATAATAACCCCAAAGACACCACGGTTGTATGGTTTAGCTGAGAGGATAAATATGATTTTAATGGAGAAAGTTAGATGCTTACTCACATGCAAAGTTGCCTAAAATATTTTGGGGAGAAGCATTACTTATAGTAGTACATATATACAAACTTTCACCTCTCTTTGTCTAGGCTTGATGCCAAGACCATATGGTCAAAATCAACTTGGCTATAGATTTTATTATTTGGTCCAAAAAAGCTTGTTAGAAATCGTGATGTCATATTTATATAAGACCAAATAGTTAAAGACATATATAAGGCTAAGAAGAATGTTAATTCTGATGATGACGAGCCGCGACGGTCCTAGGGCACGGGAGATGCCAATGGCGACCGACACCCGTAGAACCCAATATCAGACATATTAATCATATCAATACAATGTATACATGTATACAATCTCTATTCATTCATTATCAATCACAACCTGTCATACATTCTCAATCAACTGTATTAACAATACCCACAGGATCATAACAATTATGGCATATATTTTTCCATATCATAGTATCATCATTTGGATACATGTTCATTTCCTAGCTAACCCGTACATACCCATGGAGCAGCTAGATTATGAACACCAAAATACAATTGTTATACAAAATAAGTATTTGGAATGTACATCAGATATTTGTTGCAAAATTCTCAGAGAAACGGAAGTCTGAATTCTGCAACTTTAATCCTCTCCTGAAAGGGATAAACAATGAGCAGTGAGTATAGATGATACTCAGTGAATTCACATGCATCGTAATAAACAATTAGGTCAGCCAATAAGGATATCAATCGAATAAAATCAAGAACTAAATAATATTAAGTTCATAAGGTATCATCAATAAGATACAACAATATCATATAATATGGTTTCATATATGTGAAATGACAGATAGTGGGATGGACTGTAGGAAAAGAAATCATACAGTCTCCAGTCAAATACGTTGGACCATGTAGGTCCTAATCATCCATATCAGGGAA